>JAUTCZ010049157.1:0-11375 GCA_032273805.1 Melanodrymia brightae | reverse complement strand
ACAGTATCTTATATTGGTTATTTTCAGCTGTATATTTATGCAAGAGGACAATGCAAAACAAGCAAAGACTTGAACTTACTGACAGTATCTTATATTGGTTATTTTCAGCTGTATATTTATGCAAGAGGACAATGCAAAACAAGCAAAGACTTGAACTTGCTGACTACGAGGCTGAGAATTTGGCAAGACTACAAAAAATGTTTTCAAGAAAATGGGAATTTATATTTATGCAAGCTGAACAACAAGCAAAGTAAGTTCTGTGAAACAGCATGAAATCAAACCTATTTATAAAGGCCCCTCAGTGAACCTACAAAAGTGACCTTTATGTGCAGATGGTCATAATATACAGGTTAAAATACATGCATTTATATACGTAAGTGACATATCTAAAGTACCGTTTATAGACAAGTGGTTGTTATTAAATACTAACACTAACTTCTGTCCTGGACAGGCAGTCGGGCATCTGGACTGCATAGCCATGACAGACGTGCTTGAACCTTAATTGGATATAAGCATTTAAGTAAGTTATAACTACCTAACTCAGATTATGAAGTTAGTCAATTAGTTGGCAGTTATTTTACGAAAGCACATTTCAGTTGAGTCAGTGTCATGGCCGACACAAGGAGCAGACGGATGAACACCCACAAGATCATCCATCTTTGAGGCAGGCCTCCAGTAGATTGGGTAATCACAAGAAAGATGTTTTTGTTGCCCGTAGCTGACACTCTATCAATTATAATGATGCTCTGAGCATGGATTGGAAGTGACTGGAGGTGTATGCCTCTTGCCACATCCTAGCCTACTTGTCTGACCACGCTGATGGCACAATCCATATTCTTTTGTCTCAACTTGTTAATTATACAAATGTAAGTGACCATTTTGTAATGTCTAGCATCGTCAGCATTTTTGTATTGAGTCTCCATGATGGATATCAAGGTAATAATCCAGACCTGTATCAGTTCTAATGTGGATATAATTTTGACTGTAGTAATGAATGAATAGAAATTTGTTAACTAAAAAATTTATTTTAAATTGTTTGCAATAAAATGGTGTCGCCAATCACTTTTGTGACAGATTTTTCAGTGTCATTCCTGACTGCTGTTGTGAAGTTCGAGGAATGAATTATTGATATTGACTATATATCGATAATAATTAAAATGTAAAAAAAGTTGTGTTTTTTTTTTCAGAGTTGATAAAAAACGTGACAAGTTAGAAAGAAAGGTCTTAGATAGTCAAGAAAGGGCATTCTGGGATGTCCATCGGCCTGTGGTAAGTGTCTTTTAAACAAATTTTGTTGTGTTACTTTATTGAGCTCTATTTTTGGGCTGTTTGTATTTGAAAGTTACATGCACATAGGAAAATCAGCATGCACTGGTGCATGTACATTATGGTAATTTCGAGCCCTGCTATCAGCTAACTTATATAAAATATTAACATGTTCAAATAAGGCAATGTATGATTATGACGGGTTTGGCACTATTGAGCTCCAGTTACTTATATAACTGATCTTGACTATCTAATGGGGATAGAATCGATGTACTTAGTGCCAGGAAGTTCTTGCTAACTATGAGCTAATCACATCCAATCAATGTGTATGACATACAGTTGATTACAGGCGAAAAACTAACCCAACCGGTGCGTACTAGCTCTCATAGCTACTGATATTTATAATATTAACCATTAGTGTTTTAGGATTGGTAATTATATCATTATCTATCCACTAAGCTAATTCAGGCAAGCCCATAACATTACAAATGAACATTTACATGGTACTTGTGCTTAGGATTAAACTAAACATGATGCATTTGATGGTACAATATCAGAGCATACATGATCTGATTTAAGTTGAACAAATAGACATATTTAATTAAAAACAGGGGAAAAAAGTTACTTCATACATCTTAACAACAATTAGTGTGAATTGTTGAGCCATAGAGATTTATGATGGTAAGCCATCACATTTTGCACAAACTTCTGTTTATAATAGTATTGCAGCTGAGGCCATTGAAGACTTAAATCAAACGAAAGGTCTGTGAGAGTGACATACTAGCACATTAACCACTTGCTAAATGTCAGTCTCTTCTTGCAGATTAATGTATCTAGGACGGCATGCACTTGCCAACCTGCTGTACTTGTCACCTGTTAATGCACTTGTTGTTAGGACTAGATAAATAGCAACTTTGCACTTTAGTTGTCCAAAAGAAGACAATATAAATTATGATAGTTTTTTTGTGTGCCCGTTATCTCACTTGGGGATTTGGCTTGTGCACTATTGATTTTACTCCTGCTGTGTGCAAAGGAAATGTAAAAGTTCTGGCGAGATAAAACAGAAACTTGACACACTGGTTAATTGTGCTGTCTGCCAGTGTATGCTTTATTTCTAATGATGAAATTAATTTTTGTCTTTAATTATCTTGAGACAATTCATATCTTTGTGCTGTGTTTTGTGCAATCGATAACTGTGTCTGGGAAAGCATAATGGCGTTCATGAAGATGTTTGCATGGTTCTAGCTCTAAATCAATCCTATTCATTTTCTTGTCAGATTACAAGGAAAGGAAAGTTTGTTTAACAACACTCCAGCACATTGTTAATCATCACGTATTAGGTGTAAAACATATGGTAATTGCAAACACATTGCCTAGAGAATTAGAGAAAAAATCTGCTATCAGCAGTACAGCATCTTTTATATGCAAACAGTACAGCACATACAACATTCTTAAAACAATGGACCAGTGTCTGTATACAGGGTTTGATCCTAGCAACTCAGAAGGTTGCACTAATACTGAGGTCCTTCCTACATGTGTTTGATTACTGTGTCTACTGACAGGGCTTGATCTGAGGAACTCTCACACCTCAGGTTGAACTAATACCGAGCTACTTCCTACATGTATCCGATTACTGTGTCTACTGACAGTATTTGATCCTAGGAACTCGTGCACCTCAGAAGATTGCACTAATACCGAGCTACTTCCTACATGTATCCGATTACTGTGTCTACTGACAGTATTTGATCCTAGGAACTCTCGCACCTCAGAAGGTTGGACTAATACTGAGCTACTTCCTGCATGTATCCGATTACTGTGTCTACTGACAGTATTTGATCCAAGGAACTCTCGCACCTCAGAAGGATGCTCTAATACTGAGTTACGTTCTTCATGTGTTTGATTACTAGGTCTACTGACAGGGCTTGATTCTAGATACTCTCACACCTCAGAAGGTTGCACTAATACTGAGGTACTTCCTACATGTGTCAGATTACTGTGTCTACTGACAGGGCTTGATCTGAGGAACTCTCACACCTCACGATGCTCTAATACTGAGTTACATTCTACATGTGTCTGATTACTGTGTCTACTGACAGGGTTTGATCTTAGGAACTCTTGCACATCAGGATTCTATAATACTGATCTACATTCTACATGTGTCTGATTACTGTGTCTACTGACAAGGTTTGATCCTAGGAACTCACACCTCAGTAGGATGCTGTAATACTGAACTACATTCTACATATGTCAGATTAGTGTGTCTACTGACAGGGTTTGATCCTAGGAACTTTTGCACATCAGGATTCTCTAATACTGATCTAAATTCTACATGTGTCTGATTACTGTCTATTGACAGGGCTTAATCCGAGGAACTCTCACACCTTACAAAATTACTCTAATACTGAGCTACATTGTGTCTGTAAACATTTTAATACTTCATTTAATCTTCTTTTTTTTTTTTTAAATCCCATACACACAGAATTTAACAATAGTAATAAATTTTCTACCAATTTTTAAACTGCCACTGATTTTTCATCTCTAGCCACTGTCGTGTATCAAGTCAGTGTACATATTGTATGAAGTCAATGTCTTGTACTGAATCAATGTCTTGTATTAAATTCAAGTCAAACTTTTAAAATAGAGATAAATTCAATACGAAATGTTTTTGTTAAAAATATTGCATCCAATTCAAAAGTTTCTTTAACTGGAGCACATTAATTCATAATCATCAGCTATTGTATGTCAAACACACTGTAATTTCGCCACACTGTCTCAGCGAACTGCCACCACTCTGTTTTGTTTAGCAGCAAAGTTGCTTTTACATGCTCTTTTCCACAGACAGGATAGTACATACCATTGCCTTTGATGAACCAGTTGGGGACTTCTGACTGATATCATCAAGGAGAGTTCCTGTTTCACTTGTATTACTGCGTATTGGTTTTAATGAATATGGAACATGTTATTTGTACTATGTGACAAAATCAGAAATAGACTAAGTAGCATGGAAGTCACTTTGACATTTACAGTGTTTGTCGTCTGGTAGTAGAGTACATGTGACAGTGATTATCAACAGGCAATGTGATCACACTATTGGACAATATAATAGAGAAGCTACACTGAACATTTTGACAAGCGATATAGATTATCATATGATGACAAATAATATTGATGTTGCAAAGAATTTTAATAAAAGTCGTATTATGTGAGTTACTAAACAAGTTCTGTGAGAGACCGTTTATCTACGAGTGTGTTTTCAATTATGCATCACGAGCGAAAGCGAGTGAATGAAGTCAATGAACGATTGAAAACACATGAGTTGTAATAAACGGTATCGTGTGGCAACGAGTATAGTATTTTATTTATTACAATGTACTTGGACAATAAAAAAAAACAAGTTATATAACAGAAATAAGCTGACAGAAACACCATCCTAGGCTATAGGTGAACCATGATATCACACAAGATAGAAAATGTGATAGTTTGTGACGTCAAAAGCGTCCTTTTCACAGGTCATGACCTCTCAAAAGTCATTCCTCACCTTGTGGTAGATCCATGTATCTCCCACGTGTGTCCCACTAACCGTGGTATAATAAAATAATATAAGCATGTCAAGGTTTAAATCTTCAGAGAAGCTAACACTAATTATGCAGATGGTTACTATACTGCTTTAGAGAGGTAGATTCCTACTACCTACCAGTTTTATATATTAATCAGGATTAGAAAATTGGGAAGTATATTTAGGATTACAGAAAACACGGTCTATTATATTTATTTGTCACCTGAGCCATTATAAAAATTCCTTGATTAATTTCTCATTTAATAGCTAGGAAAAATATAATCAAATGAGAATGTGCATGTTTGATGTTTTCAGCCTGGATGTGTAAATACGACAGAAGTTGATATAAAAAAGGCATGCCGAATAAACAGACACTCCAAGATGACGAGGGTAAGCTGAGAAATATGTACCAATGTTAACATTTTGAACTTATTTTATCAACACAATCTCATGGATGAGTTAATGTTAACCCTTTTACCACACAACTATTTTAATGCAAACCAAGTTAATTCTTTAACCTAATGTTAACTTTTACCTTTTATTAAGAATAACCCTTTTAAACCAGATAAAAATAAGCTCGTGTTTTTGCATATATTCAATGATATTTACCATAGATGTCATTAATAAAAATATATTTTATTTATATCAACCTGTTAACACTACATTAAAATTAACGAGTCAACCTAATACATGTATATTGATATTTGGAATAATGTCAATTCTAATTTATGTTAATACGTTCCACTCATATTTTCAGTTTTTCTGATACAAAGACAAAATACCTCAGTTATAGATGTATACTATTTAAAGTAAGCTATGGATAATTACTGATATGTATGATATTGTATGCATACAATTTTAAGGATTGTTATAATTTGATGTCACTTGTTTCAGCCCAATTATGCAGTTCCAGGTGGAAGAATAAGTCCAAGTGTATCCGAAGCTGACCTCCATAACCCAACAGATTCTATACGAAGGGAGGTAAGTCTTGCAGTTACATGTATAAACAAGTGGGTTTGAGGGTAATGAAATATAATTTAGCGTATACTGGCCACATCCAGAAATCATAAGAATACGTTGTTTTTACAATCCAGCCTGTGAGAAGACAATTTAATAATAAACATTTATTACCCGAGAGGGCAAACATAACCGGGGAAATCTTTATCATATTTTCTCACTGAGAAATATCACAACATTGCCACTTGATTGGTTGTCATTACCTTCACCAACCACTGACAGAGACGCCAGTAAAGTAACTGGCAAATCACAACACAATGAACACAATTTATTGTAGAGATGACGGCTTGCACATTGAGTAGAACCAGCTTGATTCATGTTTGTTTAATGTTAGATGTCGTAAAATAAGTTGGAATGTATCACAATATAACATCTAAGTAAGCTAAGAAATAGAATATTGTACTCATACCCATGTATTATCAAGTTTATGCGGTCAACCACTTTTCACGTCATTCTCGACATTTATTTTACGTTGATAGAATGGTTATCCCTGGCACCCTCAATAATTTGACATTTTTTGAGTTTTTATGGCAATGGGAGTTTAAATTAACAATCTATTGTTTTTCTTATTAATGAGATCTGTGTAGACCTACTTGCAAGACATATGGTATTAAAAGAAAGATATACCGGTAAATGTAGGCCTACTTGACATCACACATGTAGGGCAGCACGTGATGGATGTAAAACTAGGTGCCAATTGAAAAGTGTCTGCCAAATGTAACTCTTAAATGAGATGCATTAAACATAGAAGAATTAAATTTTAATTCACGTCTGCATATTGCACTAATTATGAATCACTTCTTTGTTTAAAATGGTATTGGAATACTTTTGATATGGTGACATAAAGATTCTGATGAGATAATATAGAAATGGATATGCTTATATGATACCATTAATATTTGCCCTTTTTGCAGTCATAAATGTATCACTATTTCAGTAAATATATTACTGTTTCAGTATATATATCACTATTTTAGTAAATAGATCACTATTTCAGTTTTAAAACATTATTTTCTGGTAGACATTTTTTAGCCTTACCCTAGGTATTGTATTTAATTGTAAATGTCTGATTATAAGATATTTTGAGCTGTCGAACTCTTGCCATTGTGATTCTGTAAATACATGCACATAGGGAAGGCTGTATTTCAGCAATTAATATGCTTTATTTTACCTATTAATACACTACATATGTTGCGGATAGAACATTTTTAAATTTTATTTTGTAAACATGTAAAAATGTACGTTTTGTAAGTTTGTTATAATGTCGATAATTACGAACGATCCCTTAGAGATGCAGGCTAACTGCAAGGAATAGTTATAATACCTTACAATTTAAAGAAATAATAGGTTCATTTTGGTTTACAAATGAGTGAATCATGTCAAACTTGCAATTAGCTATTTAAATGCCACTGCTTGAGTTTCGGATATTGGCAACTATTATAAAGGTGTTACATTAATTATTAACGTGTGTATGTTTTGTTTTTTGTTGCTATAATTGTCTCTATGTGTCATGTTTAAATAAATTATTTGAGTTAGATAATTCTTTCCCCAGTGTAGAAAGGGAACTAATAACAATATATGAATATGCAAATATTCATATATATTCAGATTGTTTTTTGTATTTTTCACAATCATTTATTTATTTTAATGGAACCAAACAAAATTATATGTCATAGAATTCACTACACGTATTCGATAGTATGACGATAGTAGTGAACAAATTTAATCATGTTGTCATAATTTTGTTGTTTTCTCATCAAATTCTATAAACATTTGTTTTTCCTTTTTATAACTTGTTATTTCTTTGATTTCCAGATTGGTATTTTACGAAAAAAAGTAGAAAAAAGAAGAGTAAAAATTTCAAAAGTTTCAGAATGGTTGGTGCAAACTGTGTTTTTTACCTTGTGATACTGATGTTGTACTCAATAACAGTTGATTGTTTAGTACATGCAAGTGCAACTACCTGAAACCATCTTATTTATCTCCAATATTATTTGGGCGACCTTTGTTTCTATAACAAGAGCCACTACATTTGTATACTAGCCTACACTGTACACATTTTCCTTTACTTAAAATCTGAAATATGAAAATTTTTCATTTGGGCTATCAAAAGCAAGTTTTTTTCAAAATGAACATTTAGTGGCCAAAATGTTTTGTTTGGGCCACCATACGTTTCGGACGAGTTTCGAGCCCTGACTTAATGTCTTCACTTGAGATTGTCTTACTTATCTCCTTTCACAGTTCACACTCATAGGCAAGGTGGAGGGGTGGGATCAAAACGACCCAACACTTGAGAACAAATGTTTAAAAATCAAAATATTTGGTCCATTCTTCTAAAACGTATAGTACTTTTTACTAATGAAGTTGAACAGGTTTTTTTTTAGACGAACCCATTCTGCAAAGAATCCTTCTTAAACGTTGCAACATAAAATCCATTCTGAGGAAAGGCAGTAAATCAAGTCATAGCAGACGATTATAATCCCTACTAATGCTGTGTAAAACAAGTTTTCCCAGAACAGTGTTACAAAAGCATATAATCTTAAACACCAATCATTGGAAGACTTCGTAACACTTGCAATTATTTTATTTAAATGTGAATGTTTACGTAACTCAGAATCTATGTATTGAGATTATTTACTAGGATTTGGTGAGTAATTGATTGGGTTAAAATTTGTATGTTTTCAATTAAACATTTGGCATTTTCTCAAATATTGAACATAATCGAATTTGTGAATTTTATCAACACATGGCTCGATTCCTGAATATATATATAGCACACTAATATGTATTTACGTTTTTATTAGTCTACAGCTATTGATCCATATTAATATATTTTCAGCACATATTTTATAGCATGAGAACCTTACACATCATTTGATGCTTGCCTGCATCAAACATTGCAGGATTGTGTACTAATAATGGTGGCCTGACAAACAACACCTGTTATTTATTCCCAGTTGTAAATTAATTGTTTTCTCACCTGATGACAGATATAGTTTCTGGATCTACAAATTGGACACTAATGATCTAGATGAATCAATATTATAGACCGCATGGCAGATTACCTACACGATCTGACTCGGTATGAACATGCAGTGTTTGAACTTGAATGGAAGCTCGCAGTTTGACCTCATTATATGCAACTAAGGATGTGCATCCTATTCCTTAATTTATAACAACATTATCTTAATTTGAAGAATAGAATATGGACATCCACATTTACCTCAAATTATTGACAGAGCATATTACGTCAGTTTTAAAAACATTAACATTGGTACGTGTCATTTCTGTTGGGTTGTTAAAACCATTCCAGCCAATGACAGGAACATAATACATGTACATATCATGTAAAACTACCTTCATCTTCTTTATTTTCAGTGTTACGTTGACGTGCATATGTTTAGAAACGCGTTTCACAATAAACTGTCTGGAGAGTAATAAACAGAGTATTAAACTCGCTACCATGTACATGTATTATCTATCATGTTTAAGTCCCTCATGAAATCATTTTCATTTTAGTCGCTTTCTAAAGCTAAGGACAAATGAAAATGAGTTCACTTGGGATTTATACTTGATAATAAAGTGTAGCTGGTTTAATATTCTCTATATCCACACTAACAAGAACTGATGATGGAAATCTGCCAACTAAGTTAATATTGAATACACTCACCCAATATTAATACGCTAGTAGACTTGACTTTATCATGGTTATACAGTTATAGTACCAATATAAAACATAGCTATTAATGTTCCTACTCATATTTTTCAGTTACATAGCTTATTATCAGCAATATGCAGAATATGATGCCTTCATGACGTGTCCAGACCCACCAAACCCTTGGATTTCGGATAATCTAGATTTCTGGGATACTGATCGGGCATTGTAAGTGTAATTCATATCCCATAACAAAAAGAGTTTTTATGTAATGATGGCTAATGAGAGGTCGTAGCTCAATGTAAGCGTCCAAATAAGGTGAAATAATAGATCCTCATTGGGTTATTTCCCATTACAACCAGTGATCCACAACTGGTATATCAAAAGCTGTGGTATGTGTTATCCTGTCTGTGGAAAAGTTCACATTTAAATGATTCCTTGCAGTGAATCGGTAATATTAACTATCTTATTTGTCGCTTAAAAAAATACAATAAGTATTTTTCACATGCATTTGTTTGTGATCAGCATTGGATTACAGCTGTATTAATGAGGAATCTCTTTCAGCACTGGTCGGGACATTCCCCTTCGCCGGATAAAGCGGTGGGCATTCTCTGTAGAGGAACTTCTTCAGGATCCTGCTGGCCGAGATCAGTTCAGCAAATTCCTAGACAAAGAATTTAGTGGGGAGAATTTAAAGTATGTGTTACTGGTTGAATTTGTAACATGATTGATGATTTGTCACTTGCAACAATGGATATAACAGATTTTTATTAAACCAATTAACTATCTGTGCTTAACTGTATGAAAATACAGTATCCACAGAGCTAACCTAGAAAAATTGTTCTCCAACAATCCATAAACATTTTCATTGTTTTATATTTCTAAGAGACATAATGTCGAAGTTCACATAATATAAAGCAAACTACTATATTTTTTGTTTCAATAGTTGTAAAATTTTCATTTTATAAAAGATTATTAAGGATTCATACAATTCGGGTGCAAAATGGAGTTCATAATTAATCACAGTCCTAGATGTAGCAGTTCTTTCACAGTTTTTATGTGTTATGGGTTGAGAAAAAAATCTATTGCAAAACTGAAAAAAAGTATAAAATATTTCTATTTTTTCAAACCCTTAACCACTCACACAATCTAAACCCTACTGTTCCACCTCACCCAGCACCCAACCTCCCATTACGTACCAGAAACGTGGTCATTATTGACATTAGATGTTATTTTCACCAAATGAATGAAAGTACAACTAACCGGTTTTGGAGGTGGAATTGTTAGTGACTCAATCTTATTAGTTCATTGCTCACACTAGAATCATGTTTTTACATACACACATTTTAAATAGCATTATCGTTTTCATTTTGTTATTTTCTCATATTTCTTCAGCATACATGTATAGAATATTTTTAAGTTATAATAACACAGCAGGACTAAATTCATCAGCTAAGTACAGTAATTAATTTGATTAACTTTTCTTGTATGATCACAATCATGATATTATACTTGGACAATGTCACATTGATGTCATTAGGAACTATTTTCCACCATTGATGTAATATTTACTAGGATAACTTCAAACATTAACAGATTTTTATTTAAATAATAATAATTGGGAAATATGTTTTATTAAACAAACACTCTTTTATTTTTGAGTACATTTAAACAAGTAGACCCAGTTGTTTTCTGTTTCAAAAAAAGCTGTTTTCCGTTTCATGTTTTCGCAAATTCCGTTTCATTTCCGTTTCAGGAATAAAGTATGTAATTAACAACTTAATTAACATAATTTATGACAAATTAGATGAGATTTGCGTCACAGTATGAAAAGTATGCGTTAGGCAAAGGATCACAAAGGTCAAAATTATAACAACTACA
>JAUTCZ010049146.1:0-11375 GCA_032273805.1 Melanodrymia brightae | reverse complement strand
TTTGGCAATAATGTTGAAATGGTATTGTTAAACGTGCGTAGAGGTCTAAAAGCCTTGCCTGAGCATTCCTTTAAACATCTAAACTTCATATATGTCTACACAGCGACTCTGTAAAAGCTAAAAATAATACACCATCCTTAAATCTGTCCTTTTAAAATTTGAATATATTTCCTCCACAATTAATTATGGCATGCATTGTAATACATGTATTATTGTTTGTAAACCGTTGTAGATTACATTTTTTAAAAGTTATCCAAATTTAAGTCCATGATCTTGCGCATAGTAAAGTTTCCATATTTAAATTCATGGGCTTCATTTCGCAAGTGTTTAAATATGGAAAATCCTAGTAATACAGTTTTACAATTGAACCTTATTTGTTGTCCACTGCAGCTGATTTGCACTGTTTTTTCATAATCCCAGAGAGCAAAAATAAATAACAATATTCTTGATTTTGATGTTATTGATTATATTAATCTTTTAGATCTGTGATATTGGCTTGGCACGAGTGGCTATTCTTCATTAATTTTTGTTGTTACTGTTTTGACTGATTATATTAATTTTTCAGATCTGTGATTTTGGCTTGGCACGAGTGGCAGATCCAGATCATGACCACACTGGTTTCCTAACAGAATATGTCGCCACTCGGTGGTATAGAGCACCCGAGATCATGCTGAACTCCAAGGGTTACACTAAATCGAGTATCCTTTGCCTATCACTATGCTTTTTTTAGAACTCACACAATATTGCAACTTGTAGGGCTGTGCTGGATGCTAATATTGAGTCGTTTCACTGTGGCAAATAGCTCTACAAAATGCTAATATATTTAATAAATGCACAAATAAAATTATGTATGTTCTCATACATTTATATATAAAGAGTGCAAAAAAGTGTTCATTCTTGTCATTAAAGTGTATATATTGCAGAAAATAGAAGAAATTGATATCTAGACGTCATTGTTTAATGGAAGCAGGAAGTTACATCATTGGGAAATCAAAACCGATTTTTAACGTGGCCTTCTAAATAATAATTTGGGAATGTTGTTTAGTTGATGTTGAATTTGTTTTAGCATGTCTATGTACCTGTATGTGTTTCGTGAGGGACAGTGTAGGATCTGGTTGTTAATTTGTTTACTTGATTTAATTATGCTTAAAATACTTTTAGGTCTCATTTCCGTGGCATCTTGGAAATCTCCGACCAATCATTCAGGGACTTATTGAGGATAAACTGCCAGAAATTGTAGGGCTCTTCCAATCAGATTTAATAATATAAACTTGTTAAATTAGAATTGTAATATTGATGCCTGATGTGTGTTTTGTCCTTAACTAGTTTTCAGTTGATGTCTGGTCAGTAGGCTGTATACTGGCAGAGATGCTTGCCAACCGACCGCTGTTCCCGGGGAAGCACTGTATCCTTTATATATCATTCTGCTTTACCTTGCTGTGCTCTTCATCATTATCTTCACATGCTTAGAACTCAGATTTTATATTTTGACCAGTCATTCTTTCTGTTCTTAATAATTTTGTTACAAATGTTTTTAGATCTGTTTCACATCTAAACTCGTAAAAACAAAATATTTTCGTTTTATAATATTGGTTAGGGATATAATATCATGCTATTTCACATAATGTAAATACATGGTATATTTTGTATGTATAAAACCATTTAATAAATTTTCTGTTTAACCTATAGATACAAAATAACACTTTTTGTTTTAATAAATTTAAAGGCAAATGCTTAAAAAATTTAAAAAATTTAAATTTTGAATTTGTATTTTGTGTTGGTAGCAGCATCATTTATTGCATGCTTTTATTCTCTAATCTATTTATCAGCATTAGTACAAGATTTTCTACTTGTATTGACTTTTTACTGTTTGGTCATTGCAATATTTACATATGTACTTTCCTGACTTGTGAACCTGAAACTGGTAAGTAACTGATTGAGTTCTATCTCAAAATAATAGTCTGTCCACCTGAGATAAAAGAATAAATGTTTGTTTTTAGTCTCATGGCTTGGGGTGATGGAGACAGTGGAAAGCTGTGCATTGTGCATCTCTAATTTCTAATACCCACCCTGTAATGTTTGGAATATTCTAACAGTTATCACCTCACTCCCTCTACATTTTGCATTATTTGCCCATCTGTCACTTATTAATGAATGTTTTTCAAACTTGGCACATTTGATCGTTGTTTATTCAAGGTGACTCCTTGGTAAACATGTTTTCATCCTATATTCATTATACATGTATATTGTTTATGCCTTGTGCATCTAACTACAGTACTACTTTTCATTGAATATTTTTCTAGCTGCATAATGTGATTCCTATGAACCGTATTTCATTATAATAGTGTGTGATTCAATTTCGATTGTTTTTGGTATTTTTTTTTTTCGAACTTGTGATATCTAATAAGTATGGTATACCACATTAATAACAAATTTTATTACTCTAAAAATCTCTTGGTTTTAGGACTCTACTAAATGTAATTTTGTTCTTATTTTTATATAGTATTTTAAATTTACACATGTTTAATGTACATGTACATGTACATCATTCTACATGTATGTAACATGAGTAATGTTTTAGTTTTTGTTTATCTTGTTCCAAAATAATGCGTTTTTATAGAACATGCTGCAAGCTACTGGTTTTTTTTGCAATATGTTTTTTAAAAGTCCTTTCAATATTAAATTTGTGCTTCAGTTTTCATTGCTAATAATGTTATGGATAAGTCCAACAACTATATAACACTGAAGGCAATGACTGCCATTTTATGTGAGTAATCACTTGGGCGCCTGATTAGCTTCCATATGCCTTCCAATTACCTCGTTAATCAGAGAGATCTGGAATGTCTGGAATACTTAACCTTTTTCAATTCCTCTGTAGGATTCATAACCATCTGAGCTGTTCTAAGTGATCGTGGATAATGATTTGCAGATTGGCGAGGAATGTCATGTGCTTTGACCAGTCTTTGGATTCTCAAATTAGCCAACCCAGCATTGGTTGCAAAATATCTCTTATTAATATTCTATTTTACCTGCAATAGGCTAAAGAATTACAACTAATTCCAGTCAAGTGATCATTAGCTGTCAAAATGAAATAAAATGAGTTAATGCTGCTTGTTTACTTGTTACCCTGAAATCCCTTATATATCACCAATGCATGTTATTATGTAGAGGTGTCAAAATTGGGGTTTGTCTGGCGTTGTTTTGTCGAACTCTGGCATATATTGTCAGAAACATCAGTAGTGTAACGTCCATCTTTGAGGTCTAGTACCGCAATTAAAGAAGTGGAGACTGGGAGGATACAATATTTGTTCAATTGTCCATTTATTTATAGTTTCTAATTTAACGGATATGATTCTTTCAATTGTTGTTATCAGTAGTTAGGTTTTATTACTTTTCTACAAGATGGCTGGCAAGGTTTCCGATTGGCTGATATGTTTGTGGGAGGAGTTTATACAGAATGACAGAATTGATGTTGATGAAAGTTTTACAGGTGGTTTTTTTTGAGGATTCCAACTGAAAGCTATTAAAATTACCATTGTGGTCCCTGAGTGGACGGATTGACTGGGAGAGAATTTGAACTACTGTAGTGTTCTCAAGATTTGAAAATCTATCACATTTTACTGAAATTCCTAGTAATATCAAGAAACCCTGACTGCAATATTAGGCTATTTTTTTCAGAGAATGAACGGTTCTGCCATTTAAAGTTTTTTTGGTCATTTTAAAATAAATTTTTCTATAATTGTATCTTTTTTTTCTTATCCTGTGTTCACAAAAATACTTGTCAAAGGAACACTTTTCTGCAATAAACTAAACATTAATTAATTATATAACAAGTTATTTATCAGCTTCCTGCTATTCATTTTCAGTTGTGTACATTTAAAAACAGTTTTAGGTTTCCAGGTCAATGGAGTTAAAATCATGACTTAAAATACATGTACCCGGAGGTACACATATTTTTGTATTGTTGTAACCTTAAGAACTTTTTTAATGGCACTCTGCTTTATTAAAAATCCATCTTTCATTTTATAGCTAGTAATCAAGCAACATGTAGTTTACTGTTCTAAAATATAAAGAACATAAAGTGCAGTTGTAAGAAATTCCTTGACAATAAAAGATCTTGATCAGTTAAATCACATTTTGGGCGTTTTGGGTTCCCCCACCTCTGAAGATCTCAGCTGTATTATTAATGATAAGGTGAGTGTGTGTATTGGGATGTTGTAGCTTGGATAGTCACTCTTCTGCTGTTTCAGTGTTATTTCAAGTCTTTAGTTGTTGTTTTGGTCTCACATCCCACATTGCTGTTAGTCAATGTAAATAGAAGCTTTAACACACGTAATTATCTGCAAAATATCCTTCTGCTTTCATCCTATTATCGGTATGTAACTGCCATTATTGTTTTTCGGGTTTATATTTTTTAGTTCTGATGTGTCTCCATGATCAGATTCTTAACCCTTTCGTTATCTAATCAACTCATTCATTGTACTTCTGCTTTTAAACCCTAGTGCACCAGACTGCTTTATCAAATTATGTTGTATATATACTGTTCTGTCTATAGAAAAAGAAGATGCATGTAAAAGATCACTTGCTACTAATGGATAAATGTTACCAATTGTTCATTTGTAGGCAATGTGTCAAAATTACTGTTAGGAAACTATCTTTTATCATTCTGTATACTTTCTAATATACATGGTAATTGAGACCCCCCAACCCGATCCCAGTTTTTCAAATATAAGGTCTGGAAATATAAATATTAGTAAACGAAGTTAAAATAAATATGTAATAAATTCCATAAATTCAGGGTCTGTTTATTTACTGTCCACCACCACCCACCACCACACATTTATTTATACAGTGCTCTATATATTTGTTTACTTTAAATTTATGTTGTGATAATATTATTTGCTAGTTGTGGCATGAGTTTGCATCAGAATGTGATTGTCGTGTTTACGTTTTGTTTGCATGACCAGTGTGCACTTCTACTACAAGGAGTCAACTTACATTCCAATTGGATCCATTCTTTCATCAAGTCATGTGACCTCTTATACGAAAATTAGTTTGTTGAAATCAAGCAAGATCAATAATTGCATGGAGTCTAATGTCTTTCCAAGTAGTTGTCTATAGTTTGAAACCAAATGTTAAGTGGTTGTATGCACTTGTATGGCACCAGAACACGTACATGAAGTAAACCTCAGACATATGTGTATCTCACAGGCACCTGTTGTAAAGTAACATGTGGAAACTGACATAGACGACTGCTCAAACTATTACTGAAGAGTACATTAGGCTTTTTCATACATAAAAGTGCACATAAAAGATCTCTTGCTATTAATCCGTAAGAGTAGCCTACGTGGCAGCAGTAGATTTCTTCTGTGACCATGTGTCGACATAACCATGTGTTTAACATCCAACAACTGCTGATTATTAATATATGTGCTCCAGTGTTGTCGGTAAACAAACCAACTTTATCTTGACATTTGAAATTGTTCGTATCGCGTGTATATTGTGTGTATAATGTTTTAGGTTAGTAAAGGTAAGTTATGTTCTGTCCCTTGTGGCACTGGCTTTTTACTATACTAAATTCTGCATTAACACACCCTGCTTATCATCTTGAGGAAAATAAGTACCGTAACGGACACAAAGAAAATACATCAAAAGTAACCACTTTATATTGTTTCTTCCCCAACCGAACTAATATTTAATTGTAATTGTCTATACAACTGTCCTAATTAGGTTTTTGCACAATGTTTTCTAAAGTCTACAGGTTTGATAGACTGTAGATTCAAGTTATTACCTAGCAAAGATTACTCTGAGGAATAAAGAAAAATATGCATGTTGCTGGTTTAACCAACAAAATATACCATATTTTGATTCTCACAAAACCTAATTCCATTTTGTTCCAGAAATTTACATCATGATTTCTTGAATTCTGTTTTCAATTCAATGCAATTTTAAACACAAAGAACATATATTCATAACAACATAATTTGAAACTAAATTGGGCTGTTTTTTAAACATACCGTAATACTAGTCCTGGGGCCTGTTTCACAAAAGTTTGTAAGTTACATGTACGTCTAAGACTAAAATTGGTCGTACAAACTTTTGTGAAACAGGCCCCTGGTACTTACAATAGCAAACACAGTATTAGAAGGTTGGTCTCAATATGCAGCTGTTACTATACAAAAGTCACATGTGTCATTATTCGTTCCTCTGCTTACCTGCATGGCTGTAGTGAGTTGATATTCCTTGACCACCCCAGACCTTGATCAGTTGAACCGCATCCTTGACCTGTTGGGATCTCCGTGTCCAGAAGATATTGAATGTATTCTTAATGAAAAGGTACAATGCTTGTAGAAACTAATTATGAAACTGAGAGGATTTATTTCATGAATATCTTGTCAATCGTTGAAATGCTTATGACACAATTGTGTTCTTTTATATCATGTGAGACCCGACTTTAATACATATACATATATCTCTGTGAGTCTGAGTTGATTGTAACCCGCCCATATTGTTAATTCTTTATGGCACACATAGAATGACTGTAAATGCTGATGATTTGAGTTCAAACATAGCATAATGATCCTTAATCACTGCTAGGCACCTAGAGCAGTATAATATTAAAATCAATTAAAACACAAGAACTTGAGCCTAAGAGAGGCAAGCTGATACCCCCAGCGTCTGCCTGACATTCAAATTGATCTAGAGACAATGCTAAGTACTTTATTATCCATTTTAATATTGTGTCTAGCTTCTTGCTGTCTGTTTTCTTGGATAATTGACATTTTAAAAAGATCTCTTGAATACGTGTAGTTAGTTATTCAGGCTATTTTTATAACAGCCTAATGCGTTCACCAAGTGTTGTTTAAATCCATTCAGTACCTGGCCTTTGATTTCAGGCAATCATTTCAATCTCTCATCTATATTATCATTCCAAGTTGGCAACTATTGAACATCATCTTAAAATGCTTTTGGGTCTATTCATAGTTTTAATTTGGCTAGCATTATATTTATATATTTTCAGTTTGTAAAAAAAATGGTTTTGCTAAGCCCATAATACATTAATCAACTGGCTACTGGTAATTCAAATACCAATATAGCCACCATCACGTCTTTCTGTAACTGAAACATCTTCATCTTCTTTTCATGGGCAATAGCAAAAAATAGTTCTTATCGACCGTCGGTGACAATAACAAATCATTACTGTTGGCTGTCATTGACAAATATTAATTGCTTTCGGCTGCAGCTCGCTCAATTCAAATGATTTCATCGGTTAAAAATAGTCATTGTCACTCCCTAATTAATGTTATCAATAAATGTAATTAGAGATATTCATTTAGTAATTTAGGTATAATCCTGTTGTAAATCTATAAATTGAAACATGTAAAATATTACAGCAGGCCTTCACAAATTAAACATTTACATCCAGTATTCTACAATTGAATTTGATTTAATTTTAAGAAATGATATGAATGCATTGGGAATTAAAGAGTGTGCAAAACATAATATTTACATCTACATGTACATGTACAAGGCACAGAATAAATTTGTTTTTTGCATGAATGAAAAATTGGTTAATATGCCAAAATAATTAATTTTTGCATAACATATGCACAAATGAAACAATGGTTCGTGCAGTTTGAGCAGACCTGATTACATAATCCACATATACATGTACATACAGGTGTAACCTCACATATCCGGTACATGTACTATGGGTCATGCAGGTTCAGATGTTATGCTTTGTTCTTCACCTACCTATTCGCAGTTATCCACGACTGGTCTATCAAAGGCTGTGGTGTATGCTATCCTGTCTGGGAAAGTTTACATAAAATATCCCTTGCTGTTATTCGGTAAGAGTAGCCTATGTGGCGGCAGCGAGTTTTCTCTGCGACCAAGTGTCGATATAACCATGTGTTTGACATTCAATAACCGCTGATTAATAATCACTTTGTTCCATAGGTGTCGTTAAACAAACTTTATCTTTTATCTTTCACCTATTAGTGCTTTCTTTGATCTAACATACAGTATAGACATATATAACAAGATCACTAAATGCTATTAGCTAATACTAATGACAGCCCACCTGGGTCTCTTTCATTATAGCAATACACATTCACAATGCATGTGGTATATGTAACGAATAAGCACCCCACCAGAAGTTTAACAAACTAGTATTCTGTTCGAATGTCAGTCAATGGAATTTTTAATCCTATGGGCTTGTACCAGCATCAACTAAAAGTGCCCCGATAGGCTTATTGGTATATCAAAGGTTGTAGTTTGTACTATCCTGTAGGTGGGAAGTGCATATGAAAGATCCCTTACTGCTTATCGGTAAAAGTAGCCTATGTTGTAGTAGTGTGTTGCTTCTGAGACCAATGTGCCATATTTAGCATGTGTTTGATATCCAATAGCTGACGATTATTGATCAATGTGCTCCAGTGGTGGTGTTAAACTATTATACAATTATATACCTGTCGGTAGCCACAAAATATTGTTATTAAATTGTAAAAATACAGGAACAATCATCAAACAATGATTAGGCATGTTCTATAACATGTACCGGGGTAATTATCTAAAAATTCGTGGCTTAAAATATAAGTGCCACGGAAAAAGCTTAAATTTGAAATTAGTGTTTTGCATTTTTGTGTAGGAACATCCCTATATATATCTTTTGATAATATCTTGTTATGCGATTGAGATTGATTTTTTGAGGGATTTTTTAAAGTTAATTAAGTATTGTAACTGCAGGCTTTTAAATACATGTATATGAATGATGTAATAAAATGTTTTGTTTTGAACCACTATTGGTTTTGATTACTGTTCTTGTAATTGAACACAAATCTGTGCTCTGCATTAACGTCTCACTTTCACAGAGGCTTGACCAAACACCTGCTTTTGATCATTTGTACGTATGCACTAAAAATACTTTCTTGCTCATCTTATGCTTATGAGAGGGATTTCAGTGTGATCACAAGATTTAATTAATGTTTTTAATAAATGGAGGATATTGTATAGAGATTATACTAATGACGTAATGGGTGACTGATTTTATGAAATGTGTGTTAATCTGATATTGCCTAAGCAAAGACTATAATATTATAGGACTTGTGACATGTTTTATAAAATACATAAGGCACTCATACGTGTGTTATATAAATCAATTTGACATTAAAGGAATGTTTGTTAAACAATACTCCAGAACATTCTTAGATATTTAGACAATGACTTAAACATATGGTATCAGTGCCTAAAGCATGACACGAAACCTGCATCCGCCGCAAAGCTATACTTTTTCTATTATCAGTATTATCAGTTTTGTATACACATTCTGATATAAACGAAAGTGCGTACAAAAGTTTCAAAAACAGAATGTGAAAGGAACTACTATTTAATTCACCAAGATGTGATTTTTATTTTCCCAGTCATAAAAAAAACCTATTCTCATGACTTTGTTAATTAGGTAACTATGTGACATTCGATGCAGCATGGATGATGTAGTCTTGTGTCGTTTGCGTATTAGTTATACATGTACATATTTATTATTATACATGTTCTTTTAATGTTAAAAAAATCTTCCACTTCAATGTGATCACTGCCAGTGTACATTGACCATGCATCACATTTTGGTTGAGTGCGATTATTTAATTCTGGCTAGAGATAGCATATTTGGTAACAGATGTGTGGTGGAATTATTTACATGTATGTTCCACCTGTTACTAGTTTTAAAGTGCATTCGGGAAAGAAAAAAAACAATTTGTCAAATTTTAAATATCTATTTCAGTGATACATTTATTTTATATAATAGTCCATTACCATATATTTTTTTAGTTTGATCATTGCTTTTTAGTTTGGTGTTTACGCTGATTTTTATATTTTTAGTCACATCTTATTCATAATTACCATATTTTGACAGCTAATAGTTGTGCTAGGGTGTTGTTAAACATTAATTAATTCGTTTTAGGCACGTGGCTACATTGTTTCATTACCGTTCAAGCCCAAGGTTCCATGGACTCGTCTGTTCCCTAATGCTGATCCCAAAGGTAAATATATTGTATCAGATTCTTATTTTTAAGTGGATATCGCTTATCTTGAGTAATTGTATCAACATGTTCAGTATGATAAAGATAAAAAGTGGTAGCCATTCCGTGAAATAACTTAATGTATAGTCCTTTCTAATCTAAATTTCTTTATTGTATTAGTTATTATATAATGTCATTATTGAATATTATAATGAGGCTCAAGGCTCACACTTGGAGTGTTGAGTCAATGCTCTGAAGTTTTATATTACAGTGAAACCCCTCTAAACCGAAATGTTTGGTTTAGAGGGGTGTTCAGTTTACTGAGGTTTGAATACAGCAGATAAGGCTGTTTGTGACTTTGAAATATGTTCGGTTTAGAGAAAATTCCGGTTTACTATGGGTCTGGTTTAGAGGGGTTTCACTGTATAACGGTGACCATGCAGTGATTTCGTCTTGGCCTTTTGGTTATGTGTAGCTGCAAGGTTAGGGTTTTCTGTCACCTATTATTATTAGAATGCTTTCCACTGATTGATATGAACATCAAGACTCATTTATCTCATTCAGCTCTAGACCTTCTGGACAAGATGCTAACATTCAACCCACACAAGAGAATAAATGTGGAGGAATCGTTAGCTCACCCGTACCTTGAACAGTACTACGAACCTGCTGATGAGGTGAGATTCCAATAGGGAATACGTATATTTTTATCCAAGTAATCACATAATCATAGACAAGAGTGGATTGTATTACCGTGTGTAATCTGGTTGTAATAATGAGACAATAAAAGCAAATGTTACTCTGGTTGCACTTAATAATTACATTATAGTTCAAGTTCTGTCTAGATCAAGATTAACGCAGACTCATTAATAATAGGCCTTTGAAATTTGTTTAAAGGTCATTGCAAAGTTCTTGTAAGGCTCACATTTGCAGTGTTGTTTAATGTTACGATTTGAGAATTTCCGTCATCTGCTAAGCCAAAGATGTATTTGATGACGTATGTATTTTATCTGACATGTAAACCATACCAAAATGACATTTATATACACTTTAAATAAGTTTCAAACTTTAACAAAAAAGTGTAGAGCTCTTTAGTGGATTACAAATATTTTTGATGAACTTCCACGACTGTTTTGAACCTTTTGTCAATATATGCTTGTCATCAGAGTTGAATACATCAGGTATAATATATAGATAAAATCACATATATATGTTGTTCTGATTTCTGTATTTCACCAGTGTATTTCGTGCGGCATCGGGATTTCCAGCACGAAATACACGAGTGAAATACAGAAATCAGGAAAACATATATGTGGTTTTATATTTATTACATACCCGATAATTTATAAACAATAAAAA
>JAUTCZ010049135.1:0-11377 GCA_032273805.1 Melanodrymia brightae | reverse complement strand
ATTGTTTTTTTGGGCTTGCCATGCAATGTTTTTAGATTTTATTTCGTTTATTCACTTGTTTAACAAAATTATTAGGCCCGGAAATGTAAGAATGGGTCCTTTATAATTTTTGCTATTGAAGATCCACTTTTCCAAGAAAATCTATCCAGCCCGCAGAGAATTCTGCCTATGGGTGGATGACAAGGGATTCTAGAATAAGCTCGCCCAACTAGCCAGGCTAGTGGATTTTGGCATTGGGCTAGTGAATTTTTAATGTCATCAGAGAGGATCGATAATTTGTTTAGTTAATGTACCAAGTTACATGTACACCAGGTCACATTGTTGATGTTTTAAAAATATTATTGTCTTAAATATTGGCTATTGAAATTTCAATCGTGGTTAGTGAATTTTAAAAACCACTAGCCCTGGGACTCACTGTTGCACTATGTTATCTATCTGGTAGCAGATTTTCTTCCACAAACTACCAAAGAGTTGATAACAATACTCATTACATGTATACAGTTGTATCGAAATATTGCCCGAAGTTGATGGCCTGTTTCTCTTCTCATCCACTACTGTCATCACGAAAACAACATGCAATAACTTGCTTTGTCCAACATGACATTGTCCTAGTAGACTTTAAATATGAATACCATTGTGGTGATTTGATAGTGTTGTTAGAGTTATTAATAATGTCTTCTTAAGATATGTGGCTTTGTAAAGTCACACTGCCGAGGTTTCAGATGGATACCACACTTCGTGTGCATTGAATGCTATTTGTGACATGTTTCTAGCTAATAGAGCTTTATTTTGGACCCTTTGGGTTATTCGCCGTTCCAACCAGTGATCCACGACTGGTCATTCAAAGTGTGTGGTTAGCGCTATCCTGATTGTGGGAAAGTGCATAAAAGATCCCTTGCTGTTATTTGAAGAAGAGTAGCTTATGTGGCTGCAAAGGTTTTCCTCTGTAACAAAGTGTTGATTTAACTATGACTTCCAATAACTGCTGATCAATAATCATTGTGTTCCAGTGGTGTCGTTAAACAAAGAAACTTTATCTTTTACCGACAAGCTTTTACATAATTATAAGTTATGTCCCTTTGCAGACATCTACCACTGTTTATTAGTACATTTGTATATGCAATGACTTAAAATACTATTAACACCACTAAATGACTGATGATTTGTAAAAAGTTAAAAATTAAACTGCCAACTCAGTTGAGAAAGCTTTTACAAAGAACAAATCGGTCTCAAAATGGATAAAACATTAATTTGACATCTTTAGATTGATTTTGTATTTGGATTATAAATAATAGAGGTAATAATTTGTTGGGTCATTTATTATGGAAACTACTGTTAAGAAGTTTGTTTTTATACAAGTAAATTGTTTTGAGTATCTTGTATTTATTGACTAGATATGTTGTCTGTAATAGCTACTGAATTGGTTCCATTGTGGATAGATATATATCGTAAAAATTTACACCCATCAATATTACCCATTTTACAGTATGTATATATGTATGTATGTGTGTGGGTGTGTGTATAAGTGTATATGTGTGAGTGTGTACATGTATGTGTACATATACATATTCATATACATGTACACACACATAAATATATAATATGAATTGTTATGTTGTAAATACAAATTAGTTTTAATATAAATATCATATTTGTTTGTGATAATTTTAGAATACCATTTGATAATACTAGATACTATGGAATGAGTGTGTGATAATAATATCAAATCTACACACTTATTCCAACTATGAACTGTCATATTTTAACCAGTGCAATTTTAATTTACTGCTACCAGGAGAGAGCAGAAAAAATTATTTAGTGTTTCTGTTGACTGTATAAACTTCATGTTATGGTTACAAGTTGATAGTTACAATGTGTGATATTTTACATTAATTTAATAGTTTAATACATATGTGTTATTTCTTTCTCCCCCCATCCCCCCCTCCCAACACCCCCAAATATTGCTAATTAATAACATTATTATAGCTATGTATATATGTTGGGTTAGACATGTAATATGTGAAGAAAGATGATTAAGCGCATCAGTCAATCAGGCGGTAGGTAACTACAATACAATACAGTACAAATACATGTACGTTTATTTCCGTGTTTACATGTTATTTATATATACACAGTCTGGTTGCCCAGCAATATTAAAGCTTATAAACTATAAATTATAATTATGAAATCATAAATGATAATGAAATGAACTACAGTAGATTCCTCTTAATTGCATAGCCTAGGTGCATGAACAAATATATAGTCCATTAACCATGTGGACCACTGGACTTAAAGGAATGTTGGTCATGGAATTAAGTGAACTACATAATCGTCACCTAATTAAGATAAAGTCGTAAGTCACAATGGTGTTACATTGTCACTTACGACCTTATCTTAATTAGGTGACGTAATGGTATCGTAACCATTTCAAAATTATGCATAATTAAAGACTCACCATTTCGTTACGAAAAGTACAATCACGTGATAATAAGATAAAATGAATTATATGAAACTGATAATAACTGTTAGCAGAAGAGAAAACAATGTCGTTGTTTATCCAGATAATTGCATACATTTATTATATGATTATAAACATCAACAGAAATGCGAAAATGTAATTACATGTATATTACGTAAAGTTGAATTTTGCACTTTATACGAATACCTCCACAAACTACGGAGCTGAAAAGTTAGAACACTTTTAAGCTGAATCCCTTGTCTGCAGATGCAACTGAGTGAAAATGTTTAGCACCAATATCAGTGATTGGGGGTCTTTAAGGTGTTAGTATATTCTATTTGTATGAAATCATGTGCAAAATGCAGCACAAATACAGGAATGTTAGCATGGGGTGGGGGTCACATAATTGCTTAGAAAAAATTAGTTACCAATAAATATATAAATGTTTTGTTTTTAAGCAAAGAGTTTATTTACCCCCTAAAACCTGGATATAAATAAGCTGAAAACATGACTAAACGAATTTAAGACAAAACAAGATTATCCCCCTTTTTTAATACATGTACCTCCATTAGATACATTTGCATCTCACAATTTTGAGACAAAAAAAGTGTACTTCTTTTATTGATGATAACATTGGCTTAGTCACTAGATATCAGGAACCCTGGGTACGATACCAAACGTACAATTTATTATGTATAGATATATTTGTGTATGAAATAATACGGTCTATACAGATGCTTTTTTCAATATATTTATTATATTTATTCACATTTGCTCGCTAATAATCCAATTAGAAAATCCATATAGGGTAATCAGGGTAATCTAACAACTACTCTGATGCACCTCGACTATATTACAATGAAGATGCATATTCATGTCAGTTCTGCATATCAATAGCTGTGACACATTTATTACTAATACATTGTCATTAATCATGTAGATAATTTGATCTCTAATATTTTATGTGCCTTTATTGTTATTTAAAATGAAAGAAAAAAAGTTCTATGTTTTAGATTTTCCTACTGATATTGATTTTGGGTTGTTTATAGGTATAATTTCGTAAGCCAATTTAAGACCAGCACTGTTAAAGCTTAAACCCATGTTCTATATAACTTGTATACAAAATATGTTCATGCCTACAGTCCCTAAAGAGAACAGTTTTGAGTCCAAACTAAGATGGTACAATCACGAGACTGAAGACCTGCCTTACGTTCAATAGGGCAAGCGTTCTGCTACGAAGACAGAACGTTTTGTCACCGGTGTTTGCATCTAACATTAAATTAATGTGATATGATAGTACACGATCGGTACCAGTCACATTGTTTGCGAGCGCTCGCCTTATTGAACGCAAGGCAGTTGTACAATGATAGTCTTTGTTTTTTCGTTTAACTTCGTTATAAATGTCTTACATTCAATAGGGCGAGCGTTCTGCTACCGAGACAAAACGTTTTGTCACCGGTGTCTGCATCTAACATTAAATGAATGTGATATGATAGTACACGTTCGGTACCAGTCACCTACTAGTAGTTCAAGAGCACTCGCCCTATTGAACATAAGGATGATGTCGGTTCCGTTTTGCCTGATGAGTAAGTGACGAAAATGCTGTAATACAGTGTGAAGATTACTATAATACTTTAATAGGTATGATATAATGTCGCAGAAGTATTACCTATTATGTATTCTTTTTCAGGTACACGTACATTAAATCTGTGATACTGTTAAATGTGTATTTATTTAAATAGATAGATAGATAGATTTATATGAATAGTTTAGCTTGGTTGGTACATACTCTTTAGGTGCATACCACCAGTACAAGTGAAAAATCTATAACCATAGCTAATTAAATAATGAGTAAACATATCACTTTAATATTTTGAAAACGTTTTTTTATATATTGATGTATCATTTAGTAGAGAGGCACGTGTCAGCGGGGTGTTTGATTTGTCTGATCATTGTTTGCAGTAGACAATAAAGAATACTAGATAGATAGATAGATAGATAGATGTATAGAGAGACAGACGGGTTATCTATATTGTAAAATATATCGCACATTACTTGTTTGAGTATTTGAATTTGTATGATATGCACCACAAACAATTATACGCAATGTAATGGGACGCGGTTTACTGATGCATTACCGATGAATCTACAGTATTACCGATTCATTGCTAATAATTAAGGAAAAGATCAAATCAGTCACAACTTCCAGTTATTTCTGTACCTGACTTTGTTTTTTGAAATTATTTCTGTTTGAAACTTCACATATACAGATAGTTGTGGACACTGGTTGATGTAAGTTGTATTACACCTACCCATTGAGCCGATAAAGGGATGGAAAATAGCATATGCCACGAATGGAATTCGAACCCAGTACCTACCAGTATTACGCCCTATTTCTTAACCACTGCGCTACGGAGGCCGGTGATGTGATTATCCTCGGTAGTTGACTTAAAAACATGTATGTAAATAGATTCATTTTCTGGTTTTCCCAATCATGTTACTGTGATTTCAGAAGGCATCGTGATGTAATGGAAAATGAGCTCTGTTTACTGCTCGGAGTAAAACTTTTACTGATTATAGAAGAGATATATAAATTTAAAAACATTATTATTTTTATTTTTTTCTATATTTGGAAAATAATTAGGAAAATCATAGTGTTATAAATGCTAATATTGAATAGAATTTAAACTATTTTTCTGGCGAATTCCTTTATATAAATAACACATCAATCGTCTGGCCAGTGAACTTAACGGTATTGGGTTTTTACTGGATTTCCAAGATTCGAGCAACCAATATAAATATATTAATTATATTTCTCTTTGTTTTATCTGTTGATTTGTTGATATGTTTGACCTTGTTGGTGTTATGTTTATGAAAATATGGTCACACAAAATGTATATTTTAAAAAATCATATAATGTTTGTTGTGATATTGTAATAGATACAATGTACATTGGTGCCGTGAATGAGATGCCACACGAATGTTGTACAGGATAGAGTATTTATGTACAAGTGTGTATATTTAGCTAAACTGAATGGCTGTTTTGTATATTTCGTAAAATCAAAATCAGAGTAAAATTTAAGAGTAATTGCACATGTGTTGTTATTTTGATCGTATAATGAACATAAAGTTTAATAATCAGCGGCTGTTGTATGTCAAACACACGGTTATGTCGACAGGTGGTCTTTGAATGAACCTGTTTTTGTCACATCGTCTACTCAAGGGGTCTTTTATGTGCTCGTTTCAATATACATTGTATGTATTTTGATGAACCAGTTATTGATCACTATAGTGAAATAGCCGAATAGGTCCACTGAAGAGGATGTATCATTCGACCCATCGAACCTCTACACGTAGAATACACTGATTAATAATAAACATGCGATTATTTCGACACATGGTGTAATGAGTGGTCTACCGTTACATAGGCTATCCTTTGTTTATTAACAGCTAGGGATATTATAATGTCGGTCGTGGACCTATACTTAGAAAGGAGACAAAAACTTCGAATCTATGGAGGAGGATCGATCCTTAATTCTCACGCACCGCTGGCAGATGTGTTGACCACAGGACTGGCACATCAAAGTGCTTATAAATGATCGGTTCGAGAGGACAATGTACATGGGAAGAGTGGCTATATAATTGTAATACCATAAAGTTGGCTTATTATTTTAATTTTATTCTAAAGATATAATAACCGTGTAATTAAATATATATTTTACTTGGAATTAAATTAATTTATGTGTCCATATATGGACACCAATGATTACTGTCTAACTTTGAAATTCTTTTCTTTATAGAGTTGTTCATGCTAGTGACTATATATGTAGATCGGATTGGTAATGCCATCCAGGTACAGTAAGTACCACGACTTTAAATGTGTGTCATACAAATGATGTGTATTTTAACACGGTTATGTGGAAGACGATCTGTGTCACTGGTTCACTGAGTCGAGATGTGTCACAAACCGGGGACAAAGGCCATTTAGACGTCCGCAGTGATGTGATCATACAAGATATAATAGAACCGATCTCAGATGTATGCTAAATGCAAATCTATTATTATAGTATTAAAATCTGCTTAAACGATTAATATGATGTACTGTTTAAGGCGTAAATACTAGTAGATATATCTATTCAACTGAAGTTCAAACATCTAGTATATCGGACAAAAACGGACAAAAAGTTTTCCCGACAAAACAAAATGGAGGAGATGATTTTTAAGCCATGATCTGTGAAAATTTAAAACAAAGTGGCAAAATTTAAAACAGTGGCATACTCGCATCACATTTTTGTATACGCCTGCGAAATCTAGGAACATGAATCATTGGTATAGGACTATTTAACTACTAGTATGTAAGAATATATTTTGTAAGACTTTTTTGTTGAAAAGCAACCCCGCTTTTCACATTAGTCTGTGGACAAAGAATGTCTAGAGAATAAGATGTAATTACATATATATATTTTTTTTTACAGGCGACAAACCATGTTCACCTTATACTATAGTATCATACACCGGAAATTGCAAGCTCCGAAGCAAAAGAAAATGACAACTTTGGATCAAAGTATATACATGTAATAGTAAATGCTGTAAAATTTATTAATATTTATAAATTTTATTACACGTGTTTAAGCTGTTTTTGTTTCTATACCATGTACATGATCTCTGATCGTTCTAATTTCTGCATATATATTATTTTAAGTTAAACCATTTGAATTAAACATCGTGATCTAATTTTTAAATGTTGCCTATTCTTGGCAACTTAAAATGCGTAGGAAGTATTTATATTTACTTACTGTCGGAAACGAATTTTAAAGAGTTACAGGTTTGTCACGTTTGAGTATGAAACATTTTACGGTATGATAAATTTATACAGATGTATAGTTTGAGCTGAGTTTGTACGATGTCCAAATTATTAACGTATTATATTAGCAGTTCAATCAAAATAATTTTGTAGATTCCAAAATAAATATAGGAACATTACCATAATTTTAAAACGATGATATTTATGCGAACGTTTTGAAATTGAGCTGGAAACTACATAGGCCTACCTATCGAGTGAATTAGTTGGGATGGTAATGTTCAATGTATGCCATGGCGAGTAGACTTAAAATAAATAGGATGTTTAATAAACTAACTTTATGTTCGTCAATCATCAACGGCTTCAATCTAATAGCATTTTACTACCATGTACAATAATTTGTTGTTGCTAAAGAGTAACCAAGTCAAAAGAATACACACTTTTGCACAAATGTTTACAAGCAGGCCTAGATTAATTATAACAAATTAAAGACGACATTTTAATTTCAAAATAATTTTAATATTGTCACGATGTCCAAAGTTTATTAAGGAGCGGTTACTCATTGCGACACGCTTTTCTTGCATCAGTGGTTAATAAACTGACCAATCATATTGATTGTGTTTGGCTGGGCATTAAACTTTAAAGACAACACTTGGCAACTTCGACCTAAACACTTCCCGCCTGATTTGTCAACCCCTTTGATGTAAGGCAATAAACAATGTGTTAGTATCATCCAGTGGTAAAACCGGACGGAAGTTCTACGTTGGTCTTGTATAAAATTAATATAATATGAATATTTACATCAGTGTTCATGATACTTGCGCTTTTAACAACCAGTCTCTCACATCTTTTAAAAAAGTGTAGATTTTCATTTTTGTGATTTTATACTGTATCAAGATACAAGTAAAATGATTTGGTATCATCGAGTTAGTGGACAGCTTTTCTGTGTGTTTTGTATAATATTAGCGGTATCCAAGGTTGTATGTGTTCCAGTGAAAACCAAAAGAGGGGTGAAAAGTGTTGCTCAGAATCTGAAGCTAAATGTTGATGCTGAGGTAAACTGATTTGATAAGGACAAATAGAAGAATATGTGTGATTCCGAGTACATAAGCCAAAACAATTAGGGTAGTTAAATAATTCTCGTTTTTAGGTAAATTTTTATGGTGGGTAGGCAACGTATACAATTTATTTCATGTATCGGTACACTTCGTTGATTCTCGTAGGAAATGTCGGACTTGCTGTGTGTACTCCCACAAAATACATACACGGACAAAACCGGGAATGCGAAGTTATGATTGGTCAGAAAAGTCCGCGAGTTGACGTTATTATAGATTTAGACTCGGTCGGTCGGCAATGTCTTTTTATTTCTATTTTTTATTTTCATTAAAAACTTTAATGTTGAATAACTTTTCTAGGGTCGGTCAGGAAACAAATTCTCAAATACAGTAGAGATGAATCAATATTGGGAAAGACGCCTAGAGAGCTACGTTATTTCATAATTATAATAAATCTATTGGAATATTTGTTTTCATTCTGTAATGTAAACACATTATATGTATTCCATCAGTGACAAAAGTATATTTTTCGTTAAAACTTACAAATAATTGAGTACATGTATATTTATATATTTATGCTGTCTTACTGCCTCATTTATAAACAAAGGTTTTGTATTATAACATTATAGTTTATACGTCAATATACACAAGTAGGCAACAGTTAAATCGAACCGTATGACTTATCGAGTTATTCTGTTGCAGGGCTTTTTGAAACAATATGGATACATGGAACAAAAACCAATTGGAATAAAAGACACACACCTTTCTCCTGAAAATAAAGCTGAAGAAATGAGTCTGGCTATAAGGTTAGTCTAATTTTGTTAAAGCAGTATTAATTTTATTAACGTTTTGTACGTTGGGGATTGACCAACAGGCAATGCCCCATATTAAGGTATCATTGCCACACTACTGCGAACAGTACTATTAAATAGTATCTAGTATTACAACTGTTATTGCTATAGTATGCATAGGTATAAATTATGTGAATCGTCACCAGTAACTCGATGTGTGTAGTATTTCATACAAATTATATTGACGTATTGTGAACTTTCATTTAACCGGTTATCATGGTATAATGTTTAGACCAGCAGGCTCAAGACTAATATGTAGATGGTTAGAATCTGGCTCGAGGATATATTTTTAATAGCTGTACTAACTCCAACCATACTGTCCATAGTAAGTGGTCTGCAAGTTTCAATGGGTAGGTGTACACTAGTTACACCATCCAGTGTCTCACTACTGGTTACCAAAGGCCGTGGTATGTACTGTACTGTATATAGAAAGGTGCATACCTTGCTACTAATCAACTCCAGTTTTCTGTGATATTTGGGGAATAACATTATTTGGTAAAAAGAAAACAATAGGCCTATCTACTCTAAAATATTGATATGTTACGCTAAACAGACCTATTTTTGGCTTTATGTCTGTGTTGTGTTGATCTAAGTGGACTTGTTTAATATAGAGAATTCCAACAATTCTACGGTATACCTGATTCTGGGAGACTGGACAAATTGACGTTGAAGAAAATGGCTATGCCTCGCTGTGGCACAACCGACATTGAACGAAAGCCAATAGGCAGAAAAAAGAGATTCAGCAGACTAGGTATATAAAGAATTATTTTGGTTATTTAGTATACTTCATTTAATAAAGATATAGCATTATAAAACATTTATATTTTGTAATTGTCTGTAAGATATTATGATTGTAGATATTAAAACCATATTAAAGCTACTACAAATGCATTAAAAACAGGGTATAGTATTGCTGTTGCAAACATTAAAAAGTGAGTAAATGTTAATTTCAATAAGTAAAAATGCTTTATTAGTCAGACATATGTTACAAATAACATTATAATATGCGCACGTTCGATAGAACATGAAAAACTTTGTACTTAGTGATAAGATAAATAATATTTATTTTATATTATGTCTTGTAAATATACCGGTATACTGTACATATTTTTTAAATAGCTACAAAATGGAAAATGGCTGATGTTAAGTGGAAAGTAACAGGATATACACGACGGCTTCCTATAGCAAATCAACGGTGAGTAAACCAATAATGTTGTGTATTATGTTATTTCCTCCATTTAGTGTGTGCTCCAATAGTTACGACACTATATTCTGACTATACTACGCGTCCCAACATAAGCAACATAACATCTTGAAGAAATAATATTTTTAATACATAATTTGTTATACATTTATATTGGTCAGAGTAGAAACGCACTAAATAAACCTTTATATACAATATACATATACATGCACATACACGCACGCACGCACGTACGCACGTACGCACGTACGTACATACATACACGATCCATTCTCCAAAGTGGACTCGTTGGATTATTTCTCGTTTCAACCAGTGATTCATGACTTGTCCATCAAAGGCCGTGGTGTGAGCTATCCTGCCTGTGGGAAAGTGCAACTAACACATCTCTTGCAGTTATTCAATAAGAGTAACCTAATTGGCGACAACTGATTTCCTCTGTAACAAAATGTCGATATAAATGTGCCTTTGACAACCAGTGGCAGTTGATTAATAATCAATGTGTTTCAGTGGTGTCGTTAAACAAACAAACTTTATCTTCTTATCTTTAGTTCTACACATTACCAAATTATATTAACTGGTGACATAATATACAAAAATATTTCATAGACAGTTTTCACTTCAGGTTTTTTGATATTATAATTACATATGCATGTAGTATAATTACATAAACTATATATACATGTATAATTATATCAGTCTGGGGCGGTATTTATCATGGGGCTTAAGTCAGAAATAGAACTTAAGTCTAAGAAAAACTTATGTATCTACGATTGTGACTTCAGTTCTGAGAAGAAAAAAACCCTCTAGACATAAGTTTTGGACATTTTTGACTTAAGTCTTAAGTTTCCTCCTGAGGTATCTTAACAATTCTACAAAACCTTATGCTTACGTTGTTATCTTACCTTATTCAATTTAATCAAATTTAAGTCAAAACTTAAAAAACCCTTAAGAAAAACTTAAGTTGTTTGATAAGTACCGCCCATGTGGTTTATTATCGATATATTGATT
>JAUTCZ010049124.1:0-11378 GCA_032273805.1 Melanodrymia brightae | reverse complement strand
TCTTAAACCCGATGTGTTAACTGCTACACCACGGATGCCGGTTTCATTCAATCTATGTAAAGCTAAATTTTGCTTGTTTAACGACGCCGCTGGAACACATCGATTATAGATCAGCGGTTATTGGACGTCAGACGCATGGTTATATTGACACATGGTCACAAGGGAAACCCGCTGCCGCCACATACATGTAGGCTACTCTTCCACGAATAACAGCAAGTGATCTTTTATGTGCACTATCCCATAGACAGGATAGCACCCACCACGGAATTCGATCCCACGACCTATTCCGCCACAGGCAGACATTCTACCTCTGGACTACGTCCCGCTCCTTTTTCAATCTATGCTGTCACGTTTATAATTATTATAAGCCGCTAAAGTCATTTCCCATCATTTTATTCGTATGGAATTTACATATTTTCCATCCTAATGATCTGATGGTATTTAAATGATCTATGCAGAACCAATTTCTGACAGAGATAAACAGGGTCGAGTAGAGGTCTTTCAAAAGTGGGATTTTATGGGAGTCGGACGCACTTAATGATCGGGTACTTAAAATGAAAAGTGTTTATCGGATCAATCGTTTTCGGAATAAATAAATACTTCTGAAGCGGTGAGGCGTTAATTTTAACTCTAAACTATTGATACACTGAAGAGTGACTGCCAGTTTATATTGCCTCCCTTGTCTCTCTCCCATCTCCGTGCAGAGTGAGTTGATGTGGTCTAGTGAACGTGCATCGGATCCTCAAGTTACCATGACATCACTCTTACGTCATTTGGAGCAGTAGGTTAATATCTAGCCCATTGGTTAGAGTGTTCGATTCAGGTGCGTGCGGTCGAATGATCAAACCTCGTGGGGTTTTTTCGTATTTAAACCGGCCTCCGTGGTGTAGTGGTTAACGCTACGGACTTCAAGCTGGTAGGTACTGGGTTCGAATTCCATTCGTGGCATATGGGATTTTTAATCCCTCTACCGACTCCAACCCAGAGTGAGTGCTCTGAAAGGCTTCATGGGTAGATGTAATACCACTTATTACCGATCAGTGTCCACAACTGCTTTAACAAAGGCCGTGGTATGTGCTAACCTTTCTGTGGGAAAGCGCATATGAAAGATCCCTTTCTACTTAACAATTCGTAACGGGTTTCCTCTATCACACTAACACTGTCCTGGAAAGGCAGTCGAGAAAACTGGACTGCGTGACCGTGACAGACGTGCTTGGACCTTAATTGGATATAAGCACGTAAATAAGTTATAACTAACTAAATATCTAGCCCATTGGTTAGTGTGTCCGTTTCAGGTGCGTGCGGTCGAATGATCAAACATCGTGGTTTTTTTTTAGCAAATTTAGCCATGCAGTCGTCCACGACTCGTACATGAAAGGCTGTGGTATATGCCGTCTTGCATGTATACACGAGTCCTTGCTGTTAATTAGAATTTGTTAGACACCGTAGCCTCCGTTTTTCCTTCACTCAATATCTACTGATAGTTTTAAGGGCGGGGGAGGGGGCGGTGAGGTGCGAGAGGCTAATGCGGCTTGTTCTGTTAGTGAGCCCCTTTAACAATATGAAATTGAGTACCGTCAATACTTAAATAGAAACCGGGGGTTGGGGTGGGGATGGGGATGGGTGTGGGGTTCTATTTTGTCAGATGCATCGTTGACCGGGGTTCAATTCGAGACCCGGATTTTATTATTGTCTTTGTGTATCAACATTAACAATAATTCATATATTCAAACATTAACTGAACAGGCAGTTGTTTAGTCAAGAAGACTATGTTTTTTAGATACCAGTGGCGGATCTAGAAAATCCATTTATGGGGTCAATGAAGCATCTAGTAAGAGAAATGTCAAAACCAACGTAAAAAAACTGAAAATTAATATTAAAAAAAATTATAAGTCCGCCTCACGATACGCTGTTTCCCCGGGGACTTTTCAAGACACGGGCGAAGGTACTATTCGAGACCCAGGTAGTAACCAATTATTACGGTGCAATATAGAACGTTCCACAAGCCATAAACTGAAATACTGTATCGGTCCTTAATCCACGTGTTTAGTATGCACACTATGTAGGCTTAATACTGCATTATAAATACTGCAAAGTATGCCAAATTTCATTACCGTAATGGGACAGAGGGTTTAACCCTGTTCATGTTTGGATTACCAGTTCTGTGTGGGGACATGTTTGATATCCAGAGCTCACAAAATTAAACGCTGCGGTGCCCCATCTCAGATGTATTATATAATTGCTTTATAATACAAAAGCCGAAATTCAATTTGCATCAGCTCTTATCGTTATAGTTGTGTGTTAGTATAAAATGAATATAAAGTTTGTTTGTTTAACGACACCTCTGGAACACATTGATTATTAATCAGCGGTTATTGCATGTCGAAACTTGGTCATATAGGAAACCCGCTGCCGCCACAGTCAGGGATATTTTGGGACATGCCTATACTATAGGCCTGGGGCGGGTTTAATGGCGAGGTTATAACGTCACTTGCGACGTCACAGCCTTATCACTACATTACACTACGATTGCATAAGTGAAGCGGGCACAGTCGTGTATCACTGGCTGGAACGGAAAATAGCCCACAAAATGTTTTGCGCGGTGGAGGATCGATCACTCGACCCATCCCGCCACAGGCAGACATTCTAGACTACGTCCCGCCCCCTTGTGAGGACAGAGTTTCTGTATCTTGTAGTTTGTAATTACCGTATCTATACCAAACGCAATGTTGACCGTTTCTTCGTCTTTCCTACGTAAACATCTTTTAGCTTCACAATGTGTACACTATTATAGTATGTGTAGACAACGACATGCATGCCATAGCAAGAATGCGATTCCGCAATGCTGAGGCGAACAGCATTCTTCCAACGTCGATTGGCCAATGTAATGGACAGATAAATTGATTCGCAGAAATGTGCAACAAAAATCAACGCACACAGAATCAATTTATATACGTCACATAAAAATGTCATACATGTACACTTATAGGATCACAAACATATTTATTATTATTGTTATTATTATTGTTATTGATATTATTATCATTATTATTATTATTATTATTATTGGGTTCTGTTATCCTCTGTGACTATGTGTCAATATAACCAGCCATAGGTTCAATAGGGCGAGCGTTCTGCTATCGAGACAAACCGTTTTGTAACCGATATTTGCATCTAACATTAAATGAATGTGATAATTATGATATTACACGATCGGTACCAGTCACATAGTTCCAGAGCGCTATCCCTATTGGACGTAAGGCATGCGCTTGACGTCCAATAACCGCTGATTTGTAATCAATATGTTCCAGTAGCGTCGTTAAACAAACTTTACCGTTTGTCTTTCAAGAAAAAGTTTACTGAAATAATCATATATAATATTATGTTACAGTAAAGTAGTGAAACCAGTGGATTCATGAAATCCCTGAAATTTTCAGTTGATTTCACGAAACAACTCAAAATTTCAGGGATTTCATGAAATTACTGGTTTCACTACTTTACTGTAACATATACACAACAATCAAACTTTGGAATGACTTGCCAACAAATATTAGAATTTTCAAATTTATTTCGTTAAAAAACGCAGTATTAACAGATGTTCTCTCCATTCCGTCTTCCCATCCGTGTGGTAACCGAACAGAAACTAATTAAACATCGGGTCGCACTTATGGCATGTCATAATCTCGAAAATAATATTTATTTTTTCTTCGAGTGCTATAAGTATAAACAACAACCATTCACTTCTTGTCAATTCAATTCAATTATTTATTGACATTGAGCTGTACAAACAAATTGCAAATATACATTTACAGGAGAAACAAGAACACAAGCAAACAATATACAGTCAAACCTGCTTTAGCGGCCACCTGTATTAAGCAGCCACCTGTCTTAAAGGGTCACCTTAATATTCCACCAAATGATAAATTTTAATGCATTACAACCTGTATTAAGCGGCCACCTGGCTTAAGAGGCCACTTTGTGTTACTCCCTTAGGTGGCTGCTTTAGACATGTTTGATTGTATATGTATCATGCAGTGAACTCTGTCTATAAAGGCTACCCCAAGATAGAATTAAAAGGAGGCATTTGTAAACTTTGGAGCTCTATATTCAATCATGTTGAAATAAAAAGCATTTGGATACAGAAGGGACTTACATGTAAATCTGAATTAAGTATATTTATAGACAGGTCATTGCTATATGACGGTTACTGTGGTAGGAAGTTCAACTGTATCCATTGCATCATGTTAAATGTCGTGTTTGGAAGCTTGGTCTATCAAACTCGATCATCACTGTAGTTTACAACTAATTTTTATTCTTTTATTGTTATGCAAAGATCTATGATGAATGTATATATATTTATTTTTGTGATAATGAACACAATGAATAAAACAAACTCATCTATAATTATTGCTTTGTTTATTTTTGTTGCCAAATTATACATTTTACACATATAACGTTATAAGATCCCGCTGATTTATAATCAATGTGTTCCAGTGGCGTTGTTAAACAAACAAACTTTAACTTTAAAAGATCCCTTGCTACTTTTTGATATGAGTAGCTTATGTGACAGCAGCAGGTTGTTGCTGAGACACTGCATTGACAAAGCTGTATTGTTAACATAAACTTGACATCAAATGGTCACTGATTAATAATCAATGTTCTCCAGTGGTGTCGATAAAGAAACCAACTTTACGTCACAAAGTATTGTAGGCAAAAGAATATTAAGCTACTAAAAGTGTATACACACAATTGTAACTGCGAATTGTTTTTTTAAGATTTTATGTTTATGGTTTTTGTTATGATATATTATTATATTGTAAAGGAATGCTGCATTTCTGAAAATCAAAATCTCAAAATAACCCCACATGCTCAAAGAATTGCCACCAACTGATAAAATTCCTCCATTTAACACATGTTCTTTGAGCACATGGTCAACCTGCTACTAAGTGGGTAGAAAAATACTATTGCAACACCTTATCCAGTCATCAGTAATTTGCTTGCATAAAAGGTAAAATTTATTGCTATTTGGCACACATGATTGTCAAATTGCTGCAAGATTCTGTTTCATGGTATTCACAATGTGAATTGAACGTCCAGCAAACCTTTTCATAACCGGTGATCCATACCGGTAATACACATTCACGTGGCTGATAATGGTAATTAGAATGTCTTTATAGTATCAGTGATTACGCACAGTAACTTATACATCCCGAAAGAAAACGAGATGATTACTGTGAAAGTGAATATGATGGAGAGAAAAAACGGTATTGAATACGGAACAAATTTGCCATCTTGTTTAGTTAAATTGCTTGGAAACTTAGTAATGTTATCTCACATCTTTTCTCTTCAGACATTTTCATGCCAAAGATAAATAAGTTTTCAAAAGAGGGAATATTTGTGATTGATAAGCTGTAAAATATGTTTTGTGGTTTAATAGTAATACAAAGATAGTTAGCTCAGGAAAGAAAACTGTGCATTATTATAACAGTTCTGAATTTTAAGTAGGCCTACATGTACATGTATCTCAAGATAAAGGAAGAATTTTAGAAATGTTCTATTTAGAGAATTTATTGGTGACATTTGTTTAGGCAAACGGGGGTGTGGGGGCAGGTTTCCTCTCTCATACTAACACTAACTTCTGTCATGGGCGGGTAGTCGAGGCAGCTGGACTGTGTGTCCAGAACAGAAATGCTTGAACCTTAATTAGATATAAGCAAGTAAATAAGTTATAACTACATGTAACTAATATGATCCATTTGTTTTTTATGTGCAATTTAGCCTTCTATACTTTATTTTCATTCTTTCATTGCTAATATTAAAGTTGTCAACCGCTTCTGGTATAGTTAATTGTTTTTATCAATAAGTTACATGTAATTTCTTATCAAGTTTCACACACAGAGTTTCTTTCATATCGTCTTCTCTCTGATTTATGTACAACATTCAGACAAGTTGGCTAAATATCTTCAAATTACTAATCTCGTAAAATTTACTTTAAAATTTAACAACTTGTTTGAATGGTTTCATTGTGAAGATATATCATAGTTTTTAACTGTATTCAGTGTATACGACGTCTATCATTACTTATTTATCACAAACTTGTTTGTAATTAAGATACAGCTATTATAAATGAAATTACATTATCTCGTAGATGTCGGTGGAAGATATATACATAATTAATCCCTGCCAGTGTGACTGCTGTCTTTCTCACGAGGATCTCATGACAGACTTTACTTTTACTTGACAACCGATACAGCAATTTCAGTCAATATTGTGTTATCAAGCATCATGGTAATGGATTGAGAAAAAGACATTTGTATGTGTATATATGTAAAAGGTTGGCGATAAGAATCATTAAGTGACAAATCATTCACAACATGTTCAGAACAGTTATATGATCTGGAAGTCATTGCATTAAAGAGGTAAAATATGCTTTTAGCTGTTAAATGTTACATTAAGATTCCTTCAGCTTGGTTACTGTTCGGTCTTATGACATGATGTTTTGTCATTTGTTTTCTACAAGAGAGTTTTTCCAGTTCCAAAATATTTGTTTAGAACACTCAACATAATTTTGTAAAAGCTTTGTTTGAGATGTTTTGTCTGTGTGAGTTTGTATTCGCCATGTGCTTTCTTTTTTTTCTTTTTTAAATTTTACTCCAATTACCAAAGATATGGAGGCATTTTTTTAACAGGTCTATCTATTTACACATAAACTGCATCTCTTTGAATAATGAAAATAGAAATATATACAGATAAAAGTGTTGTTCGTGAAAATATGAGATTTTCAAATATCAGTTGCATCATTCAGAGCCACTTTGAGGGAAAAAATTGTTCAAACAAGTAAGTAACTTGTACAGGTAATAAAACATGTTTACAAACCCGTAAAATCATCCATTTTACTAAGTATGTTTTGTTTGTTTTTAAAATGTCGGCGTTCTAAAATAATTTTAAAATACTAATTATTTATCTCTGGGACACTCTTTCTTTAATTTTTTTTTTGGCGAATTGAAACCGATATTCTAGCATTTATTTGTTCCTGATGAAAATATGTATTGATAAGCAGTATGTTTTACTATAGCATGTTGTCATATCATCGTGTGTGGTATACTAACTGTATACACTGACCAGTACTACTGGTCTGCTAGAGTTCCTGCAGGTTTGCCCATGCTTCCCTCCCTTATAACATAAACAAGCGATGCAGTCTGTGATTTTGCTGCCAATACGGTATACATAGTTTATTGATTACTCAGTCTGGCCCAGTCTTCTCCTGATGTACATTCCTGTGTAGGTGATTTCCATGTGCTGTTCAATTCTACAAAATTTATGTATTTGCAATTTCTAAAGATGAAAATAAAATTTGGTTTGTTAAAGACACAGTCTATCAGTAGAGCATCTGCCTGAGGTACGATGGGTAGGAGGATCGATCCTCCTCAGGGGACCTGTTGGGTTATGTCCCATTTCAACCAGTGATCCACAACGGGTCTATCAAAGGTCTGTAAGAAAGTGCACATAAAAGATCTCTTGTTGTTATTTGGTAAGAGTAGTAGTCTATGTAGTGGCAGCGGGTTTCCTCTGTGACCAAGTGTCAATATAAAAGTGCATTTGATATCCAATAACCGCTGATTAATAATCAATGCATTCCAGAAGTGTTGTTAAACAAACAAACTTTGTTTAAAGACACAACTGTAATCAGAGGTTATTGGATGTAAAGAATGCTTCAATTTTCAGACTCTTTACCCTGGAGACTATTTAACATACACATCTGCACCATCTATCTTATCTAGCACAGTAGTTTTACAAATGATAAAAAGGAGTTTAGCAACATAGGCTATAAAAGTCTGTAGTATCCCCTTTAAAAAATAATTAAAATGCAATGAAATACAACTGTATTTAGACCACATCTTTGATATACATATTTGGTTAGATTTTCAGCAGAATAGTTATTATAATCTAATTTAAAATTATTCTGCATTAGACAGTTTCAGATAATTTGATTCCGACATTTAATACTTAAAACAAAAAATTGGCATATTTGGTTAGACTTACAGCAAAAACAAAAATTCATTCTGCATTAGACAGTTTCAGGCGTAATGTTTCCGATAAAACACATTTATTATTAATCAGTGGTTATTGGATGTCAAATACACGGTTATATTGGACGAATCCCACTGCCAACACATAGGCTACTCTTCTTCGAATAACAGCAAGGGATCTTTTATGTGCACTTTCCCACAGACAGGATAGCACAGACCAGTCATTGATCACTGGTTGGAACAAGAAATAACCCAACAGAGGAGGATCGATCCTTCAACCCATCGAGCCTCAGGCAGACGCTCTACCGCTGAGCTACGCCCTACTCCCCTGGCGACATGAAGCACAGGCGTATGTCACTTACAGCATTTCTGTTAATAGCTAATCTTTAAATAACAGCAGCTATTGAGATGCATCCCTGTTGAACGTCCACCAGTCGTGTAGTTAATCTTACTCCAGGTGGCATCAGCCTGCCATTGAAACCGGCTAATAAAATGTTATTAGCTGCTCATTAACAGTAGAAACATTACATCAGTGGAACACTGCCTCCTCTTTTAGCCTCTGTGAGAACTCTTAGACTGAAATTTTTGAAAATTGATTAATCATCACCTTGATGGAAAGCACTTTGACACTCCCTGCTGCTACACCCTAGCAACGACCCCCAGCTGCATGCTGGGACTGGAATCATGGTCTCAACATACAGATGTACATCCTTTTGATCTCTTTTCATTATGAATGAGTGTTTCTGTTCCCTTTGTGTGTTCTTAAAATTAAATATTTTGCAGGTTTTAAGTATGACTTATTGATTTTGCACTGCCACATCCATCTTTTGCTGTGCGGCCAGCTGGGTGGAACTCTCTAGTGCAGGAAGTACACCCAGCGGAGAATATTACTTTGATGATTTCAAGAAGTCGGCTGCTGCAACTCTTACTGAGTGTGTATAGGATTGATCACACCCTGTTTTACATAACTGTAAAGTAAAAGTGTGTTTCTTTAACCAGAGGTTATTGGATGTCAAATGCACGGTTAGATCGAAACTTGGTCACAGAAGAAACCCACAACTGCCACATAACTGGTACACTACTATTCTTCGAATAACAGCCAGAGATTTTTTATGTGCACTTTCCCACAGAGAGGATAGCACACACCACGGCCTTTGATAGACCAATCGTGGATCACTGGTTGGAATGGGAAATAGCCAAATGGGTCTCCTAAGGAGGATCGATCCTTCAACCCATCAAGCCTTAGGCGACTGCTCTTGCACTGGGCTACATTCTACTCCAAATATTTCCACGTAACAATAATACTGCCTATGCTCGTTAGCTGTGCTTCAGTCTGTATAGCATATTTGTTGTTTTTCCATCATCGGAGAGATATTGCACTTTTGTATTGATTCCAAACCAGTAATGGCAGTGAACTGATGTATAACAGTTAAACAGCGATGCATACGTGTCAAGTCATATGTTCTTTAACCATAGTAAATCAAGTGTCTTTATACATGTATGTATTTATATCTGCCTGCCTGCCTGCCTGCCTGCCTGTCTGTCTGTCTGTATGTCTGTCTGTCTGTCTGTCTGTGTGTCTGTCTGTCTTGTTTATTTACATTTACAGTCAAACCTGCTTAAAGGGTCACCATATTCTCCCAAATCATCAATTTTAGTGCTTTATGACCTGTATTAAGCAGCCACTTTTCTTAAGAGGTTACCCTAATCCAATCAACAATCAGTTTGTAATGGTATTTATAGCCTAGTGTAAAAGCAGCATCAGCCTAAGGTAAATGGGCCATTGAAGTGTAATAATTATGTCAGTCTTACATGTGTAAGTATGGAAGAAGATAAAGTTTGTTTGTTTAACGACACCTGTAGAACACATTGATTATCAATCAGCAGTTATTGGATGTCAAACGCATGGTTATATCGACGCATTTGTCGCAGAGGAAACATGCTGTCACCACATAGGCTACTCTCCTGGAACACATTGATTATACATCAGCGGTTATTGGATGTCAAATGCACGGTTCGACACTTGGTCACAGAGGAAACCTGCTACTACCACATAGGCTACTCTTCTTTGAATAACAGCAAGGGATCTTTTATGTGAACTTTTCCCACAGACAGGATAACACTCCAGTTGTGGATCACTGGTTATATCTAGAAATAACCCAACGGGCCCACTGAGTAGCTTATCAGACCATGTTTGGTACTAACTGTGTTCTGTAACCGATGATTAATTAATTAATCAATGTACACAATAACCGATGATTAATTAATCAATGTTCACCAGTAGTGTTGTTAGACAAACAAACTTTTGTCTTTTATTGATTATTTTACGCTTGTATGTAACAGTTCATCAGAGCATTCATTCTCAGTTCATTATTCTGTCACTTCATCCATTTTTTCTAATCATCCATGAATACTGTAAACCGTGAAAATTTCGCACGCTTTTAATTTTCGTGTAATTCGCACCCAATCTCAATTCGCAAAATTTATAAGCACGCGTAATTTTACCACCTACAATGTGCTTGCAATAAGGCGATGGTCATTCGTGAAATTTAAAAGTCGCGAACATGCGCTTAGGGGCGTATTTGCGAGAGAAAAAACATGTTGCAATATTAATATGGTTTACAGTACATCGACCCACTAACGAGTTGTCCATCAATACAGTTGTCTATCTATAAAATCTGTCTATTTATCTGTCAAACCGTTGTCATGTTTTAAATCCTTTTGTGACCGTTTTCTGTTATTCCGAGCAGGTCTATGTCTTTTGTTGAGTATTAACTCTAGCATATCTGTTGTCAGTAATTAAATGACTGCATGGCTTCAGAATCAATCTTGGAATCCATTTGTAATATAGTTGTCTTCAGTGAGCCTGGAATAAAGTCTCTGTGACTCGATCGTATCTCTCGTGTGACAATTTATTGCTTCTTATCCTGTGGAGTGGAACATAGCTCAGCACAAGAGTCTACCAGAGGTTCAATAGGTCGACGGATCGATCCTCCTCAGTGGACCAGTTGGGTTATTTCCCATTCGAACGAATGATCGAAGACTAGTTCATCAAAAGCTGTCTGTGGCAAAGAGCTCATAAAAGATATCTTGTTGTTATTCAAAGAAGAGTAGCCTAGGTGATGGCAGCGGGTTTCCTCTCTGACCAGTGACCAAGTGAAAAATATAAATGTGCATTTGACATCTAATAACCATATTTTGACACCCAATGTCCGATGTATTTTTTCCTGCTGGGGTGTCGTAAAACATTTATTCATTCATTCATTCATTTATTCATACATTCATTCATTCATTCATTCATTCATTCATTCATTCATTCATTCATTCATTCATTCATTCATTCATTCA
>JAUTCZ010049113.1:0-11382 GCA_032273805.1 Melanodrymia brightae | reverse complement strand
CCGCAACCGAATTTTGTTTAAAAAAAAACCTTACTTAAATTGCACTTTAAATTTTCGGTCGCCACACGGGCGACACGCGATAAGATTTTGACTTGCCCGAGGCTATTTTGAGTAGCCATGGGTGACCAGGCGACCATAAAGTGCACACCCTGTTTCAGTATTCAATTGCAGCCTTTTTATTTAACATTTCAGTATTCAATTGCAGCCTTTTTATTTAACATTTCAGTATTCAATTGCAGCCTTTTTATTTAACATTTCAGTAGGACAGAAACGATGTCAATGAACAAAAAATGGACTAGAAGACAGACATTTAGGCCTCTGATGCTTGCAAATACATGTAATATATTCCTGTATGTTCATTTTGATTACAGAAGAAATCACTACCACCACATATACCAGTAGTTATTTTATAATAAACAGATGCAAACTTCTCTTACGTACATGTACATGATTAAAGGCTATGCTTTTTTATTAACAAGGAATATTTTATAGCAAGCACTTTCCCAGACTGGATAGCACATATCATAACCTTTCATGTACCAGCAAGTTGGAATGGGAGAAAATCATTTCTAATTAATAGGTCTATTGAGGAGAATTCATACTTCGACTTCTCACACATAAAACAGACGTTCTAATCACAGAGATAGATTCTGGTCCCCTTTCCACATACTGGTATACAGATGGGTCTGCTAGAGGTCAGATCCACTAACATGCAGATAGAAATGACTGTGAAAAGAGTTGGAATTATGAGTTATTCCAATCATCACTGCCTCATGTTTAAACATACAAGAAGACAGGGGTACACAAACACAGGAGCATCTCTAATTTAGCACATCAAGAATGTTTAAAAACAGGTCATGACCATAAAATAATATCAAAACATCTTTAGCACCAGCATTTGCACTTATCCAAGATGAAAGGTGGAAAGATGTGTATACATGTACATGTGTGTAAGTAAGTCTTGTATACTCATTACTAGAAGAATGAGGCATATTGAGGCCTGCATGTCTGAACCTTTTAAAGACCCTCAATCACAAAGTTTGGCGCCAAACATTTCCACTCTGCGATATCTGGGGCATTTCATGGTATTTGTCACGTCTGTCACGATTGTTTCTCTTTGCTATGTAAATAAATGCAAATATTATCAGATTTTATAAAAAAATTTGTACTGCAAATTGAAATTCCTATCAGTTGAATTATCTAACAACATAGTGTTTTGTCTTAACTAAACAAAATGATGAAAAACAATCGTGACGGACATGACAAATACCATGAAATGCCCCATTTCCAGACAATATAGCGGTGTCCTTACAAGTGTTCTAATTAATTAGGCGCAGGTTTTGGCAATTTACTCATAATTATGATGTAGACCGGGCCATTTTACATACAATGTAATACTCATACTCCTTACCTGTTTAATTAAGTGTTTAGATTTATTGCAAGGTCTTTAAATTCAGTTGTTTGTCAATGTACAATGTATAATGCATAATCTATCAATTTTGTGTTCATGGATTTTACATAAAATTATAATATTATTGCTGAATTTTGAAAATGTAAGTGCCTTTAAAAAAATATTGGGGAAAGGCCTGACATGTATACATATTTTATATCAAAACTACATGGATTCAATAATAAATTTCTAAAGCATCATAATAATCAGTTATGGCAGGAGACCAAAGACCAGGCACTATCTGCTGTAAAAGACACGCCACAGTGACTGACCAAGACGGGCAGATATCACAGGTATTTATGAAGCAGTAAACAACTCCTGCTTGGACAAATACTATTAAATACTCAACATGAGGTATCATAACTGACACTTCAAAAACTACTTACTCTAGCAGAGATGCAAAGTGATAAAATGTAGGACATTCAAAGGATCGTTTTAATATGAAACTAGTATTGACATACACAACAATGTTAAGAGCTATAGTACAATTTAAATTTAAAAAACCAGACATGCATGTTGACTAAAAGTTATAATAACATGATTTTATTGCCTATATGGTAGGATTGGATATATACTGTTCCCACTGGGCTACTACATGTAATAAAATAATATACTTTTCCCAATGGAATACTAAGTATTGTACAGACAGTGCAGTATGGTTGAGGTGAGTGGCGAGAGGCGTAGCTAGTCACAAGTTGGTCTGCCTAAGACTCGATGGGTCGAACGATCTACATGTATCCTCAGGGGACCCATTGGATTATTTCCCATTCCAACCAGTAATTCACAACTGGTCTATCAAAGGATGTGGTGTGTGCTATGTTGTCTGTGGGAAAGTGCACATAAACGATCCCTTGCTGTTATTCGAAAGAGTAGCTTACGTGGCAAAGGCAGGTTTCCTCTGTGGCCAGTATCTATATAACAATGTGATTAACATCCAATAACCACAGATTATTAATCAATGCGTTGCAGATGTATAGTTAAACAAACTTTATCTTTACAAATGTGAGCATAGGTCAGAGTAAATTCTGACAAAGGTCTAGATGGACATTGTGTTGGTCAGAATAAGAGGGTCGTTTTAAAAAAGAAATCTTTGTTTTGGTTAACAGCGTGTCTAAATTGGATTTTATGTGAGCGACGGAAAGTTAGTTATAGTTATAACGTATTTACATGCTTATATCCAATTAAGGTTCAAGCAAGTCTGTCATGGTCACACAGTCCAGCTGCCTCAACTGTCTGCCCACGACAGAAGTTAGTGTTAGTATGAGAGGAAACCCACTACTCCAAATTGATAAGTAGCAAGGGATCTTTCATATGCACTTTCCCACAGACAGGTTAGCACATACCACGGCCTTTGTTAAACCAGTTGTGGACGCTGGTCGGTATAAGTGGTATTACACCTATCCATTGAGCCTGGCGAAGCACTCACTCTGGGTTGGGGTCGGGAAGTGAAATCCACGAGCGGGATTCGAACACTGTTCCTATCAGCCTGTAGTCCGAAGCGTTAACGACTACATCACGGAGTACGATAGCGACGGAAAGCGCGAACGATTGTTTTAAAACTCAGTGGACTAGCAAATAGACCTATCCTGTTGAGTCTTTCGTTCATGAAGCCGCAGCGTGCGCGTATTGTAATCACAAGATCCATTTAATGAAATAATAGTTTACCCCGTTCAATTTACTTCACACAGACTCACTCATTTCTTCAACAAAAAAAACCCACCAACAACAGAATCTATGTAAACTAAACTTCAAACTTTGAGCAGACGTACGGTTCCCAGAATTCCCTTCACGCTTCCGTTGTAGACTACGCACTGGTATTACACCTACGTGATCGATCAGTTAGTAATCGGTAATAAGTCAGTCAGTCAGTCAAGGTTTTGTTGAGGATGCCCCTGTCCACTTACGGTCCAAGCACCTCTCCCCATGGACACGGTCCGCCATCAAAGGTCGGAACCCAATGTCGATGCGCCGATTGGCATTAGAACCCTTGGCAAATGAAAGGCCTCTTAACCACTATGCATAAATATAATCATATTTAGATACCGGTATATTACGTATATTTACATATTTTAAGAGACATAATTATGATAGTTTAGTAAAGCGAACACCTGTTAATGCATATTGTCAAAGTTACACATAGATTGTGGCTTAATTACCGAAACATGTTTATAAGGGCGGTACATATATAGTTTAAACTACAAACAGATAAGTGATCGATTACCCAGAAGTTTATCTGTGGTAATACATATAGTATGCCTACCGGCTAAATGTCGTAAATATAGAAACTTTTATATAATGTGCATGTTCGTGTCAAATTAATCCTCTATTAACGCCAATATCCATGCAGTATAATAGTCTAATTCGCCGATATTAATTTTTGTGTGTTGTGGGCCGGCTGGTGTAAAAGGAATAGAAGTCCGTAGGAATATAGGTCCGAAACAATGTATAACGCGCACGGACCTCTAGGCTTCCTAGTCCAAACAGACTTACATAAATAAGTCAGTTTTATTAAGTTTTGTCTTTCATTAACTCTAGGACTTATAGGCAATATCTCTCGTTTTATACATGGTTCAGGCTATTTGTTTAATTCCGTAACGATTCATTTTATTAGTTAATACATTGTACATTGTGTTATAATATTTCCGGACTTGCATACCTGCCGGACGCGTTCCTTTTACACCGGGTCCAACCATAGCGAATGCTTATTATTAGCAAGTCCCAAAGGGTAGGTGTATACCACTTACACAGGTCAGTGTCCCACTATTGGTGATACCAAAGGCCGTGATACGTACTGTCCTTTGTTCTCTCATATACTAGAGATAACTTCTGTCTTGGACGGGCAGTCGATGCAGCTGGATTGCGTGTAGAATATAGACGTGTTTAAACCTCAATTGGATATAAACACGTAAATAAGTTATAACTAACTATTTGAAGGTTTCTGCATGAGTGGACACGCTGTGTCATCTTATATATTTAACATTACTTTGCTACAACATAAATTTCATACTACAACGGATAGGTTTCCGAGTCGCCATGATACAACTTTTAAATCAAGCTTCCATCAATATGTTATACCGCATACAATTGTAAACTCTAGTGTGAATAGAGTTTTGTAGCCATATCACGGATTTATAAGCTATAAAATTAATATGAATCACAAAAACAACAGAATGATTGTGGGAAGGAATAAATAATGGATATTGTAACAATAAAACCATGATCTATATCACGTGCATCCCACCACGGTTTTGTCCAAATATCCCATAGTACAGAGATGAGGTTTTCAACGCTATAGGCAAAAAGGCTTTTACATCAGTCACATCATCTTATAATGATTTTAAATCAGTGCATTAAAACCCCCATATGCCACGAATGAGATTCGAACTCAGTACATACTAGTTTGATTCCCGATGCGTTAACCACTGCACCATGGAGACCGATGATGAACGAACGAACGAACGTTCTCTAGTGGTGTCGTTATAAACTAATAGTTTCCTTGTCTAATTGCGAACTGTAGTTGATATTTACCGTTACTTTCATTCACATATGGGCTATGATTATGGTGTATTATCGTTTATTGGTACGATGCTGGTGTTACATATTACACGTGTTGTGGGAAACAATATCACAGACTGATTGCTTTTTAATGTTAAATCGATATGAAATAAAGCTTACTAGTACTGATAATTTAATGACATTAATTTTTCTAGATCCGGTTACTGTCACGTGTGTCATGTAAATAGTAGGCCAGGCTAGTAGATATGACTAGCTATAGTAGATAGTAGGCCTAACTATAGTAGATACTCTGATAGTACTAGGTTCAGCTAGTAGACATTAGGCATAGCTAGTAGATAGTAGGGCCTAGTTGTTATACTGGGTCTAAAATACATGATAGCGGGGATTAGTCGACTAATTAATTTTAAGGCAAGAACAGATCGATCACCATTTCTTTTCCAGATATATTTAATTTAAAACCAAATTCTGATATTTTTTTGACACATTTTCCCAATGTTAAAAGGTCAACGATAAAGTTCTCCTTAATTAAACTAATTTGATTAACATTAAAATGTGACCAACTATCTTGAACTCAAATTAAGCCCTGCAAAAGTATTGTCTATTGTTTGATCTGAAACTAGCTTAGTGGTTAGAGCGTCCACGTGGTGTGAGAGGCGATTGAAGGATCGATGCCCATCAATATAATTATATGTTAGAATCATAGGCGTTCTCTCCGTTCCAACAAGTTGTCTGTGATATTTAGTACCTATAATTATGGGCAGAGAGATAGGATGGAATATGTTATATTTCCCAATGAATATCACACACGGGCAATACAAGTCGTGTGACGTCAAACGATTGTTTTACGTCATTTGTAGTGTCTCGTGAAGCAGGGTTTTTTTTGTTGTTGATGGGTGTCTGTGATAAATATCAATGTATTGTTTAAAAATGTACGAAATCAGAATGACAACAGACAATTGGTAAGAAATAGAATATCCAACACGCAATCGGCAATACGGTTTACTTGCACTCGTGACTTGATGTTCACCTTTTCCCATCAAAGGCTAGCGAAGAACATCGACATAATTGTAAAAAATTTGTCATGACAATTCATTCCATGATATACATGTACATGTTTTCTAATTAAATGTAAAACAGAGCGCCAAAAGACATTAGATATACATGTACATGTATATAATTATATTATATATTAATAATAAATAATTAAGACCACACGTGATCTCGATCACACTTATTGAACAGGTAAAAAGTCGTGAAAAAAACTTACCTTGCAAAAAACATCCTATTAAAAAAACAATACTGTGGATGAAGAAATGTAATCTAATTGGTCCCATTCCCGATTATACTGGACAAGCTTGAGAGAATCCCTTGCATAAAACATACTTTCTCCCAGAGTAATCCGTTTTCCAACCAACACTGACTCTTCAGCGCTAGCAATAGTAAATGTAATGGGTTAATCCCGAAGAGAGATGGAAATATAACCAGACTAAAAGGGGTGTGTTCGTTTGGTATCGCCCATCGATTTATAAGAAAATAAGCCAAAATACTCAATCCTTTGTAAAAGTAACACATTCATAGAAACATCTGGTCCATTCCTATACGCATGAGAGATTTTTAAATTTCATATCTATGCTGAAATTTATTCATAAGCATTCTTCGTCCCCTACAGAAAATTGGGTTGCTCTCAGGCTTCGGTGATTGAACAGTAACACAATCGGAAGTAGACGTTACTTCTTGATTCACGCAAACGCGTGTGTGTGTTGTCAGTGTGGGTGGCCGGCCACAGTGGCCGAGCACAGTGTCCGAAACAGTTGATAGATTAGATGTTTATGGTTTAAACTTAAATAAAACCGATCTACCACTATCCGTGGTGTAGTGGTTACACTATCGGGTTGAAGATTGATAGGTACTGGGTTCGAATCCCGCTTGAGGTGTAAAAGGAATAGAAGTCAGAAAAAATGAATTATAACGCACTCGTGCCTATATTATAATATATACCTAGAATTGTTAGTCCAAACTAGACTTACATAAATAACATAGCTTTATTTAGGTTTTTTTCTTACATTAATACTAGGATAATTATATTATAATATGTATTATCTTGTTTTTATATGAATAAGTCTATTTAATTTATTTCATTCCGTAAACATTCATATTATTATTTACATGTTTTGAGGGCTCAGAAGCTAAAGGCATTACGTCATTTAGAATTATTATTTGTGTGAATCAATCTGTCTGTGTAATCTTTTCAGTCTTCGCATAAATATTTCTATCGAATCTGCCTTGCGTTCAATAGGGCGAGAGCTCGCGAACAATTTGTCTTGGGTCCTGATCTTCGATAGCAGACCATTTCTGTACACAGGGGATATCAGTGGGGGATGCCAGAACCTTAAATCGAATGTTGACAGCCTGTACACACTTTCAACTCGACTTGCTTGATTGAATCGAAATCGTTATTACACAGTTCCGTGTTAATCTCGATACTGTATTTAACACAGCGGCACGTCCAAATTCCAGTTCAATGTCGCCGCTTCTTCCAGTGTAAACGTAGTCGTGCTTCCGGGAAGGGGGTCCGTTGCTAATAAGACCTTCATAGAGAATCACACCCCAGAAGAGGCAATTATGATGTAATATTCCACCCCTGCGACTACGTATAACGATGCAGATTAACACCATTATCAGTTGAGTAGTTAGCGTTGATGAAACCCTCATTTTCACACTGGTTCAGCTATAATAGTCCTTGTCCATGTTCAAGAAAAGACTCTTAAAGACGCTCAATCACGATGTTTCGCGCCAAACGTTTCCGCTCCGCTCCATCTCCAGACAATAGCGTGAACTTAGAAAATGTTCTAACTATCCAGGTGCATGTTCTGGTGATTTATTCGTACGTTGTAGACCAAGCAATTTTACGTAATACATGTATAATGACATTTTGAAATTTCAGTTGTTGTTTGTAGTCATATAATAAATGTATCATTTATGTGTGTAACTATGTAGATAAATAAGGCGTTAAATACATTTTCTTTTTCCGTTTGTCGCTTAATCTCATAGATCGGTCAGAACTGATCAAAGAAAGTTTACCATGTTTTTATCTTTTGTAGATTCATATCCCACTAATTATATTCGGATTTGTACCGCACGAATACACCACAATTTATTTCTGTATAAATGTATACCCCAGGCTGCGGCCTGTTACACTCATGTTGTGCTTTAACTTCTGACAGACATCTTACAATTGTATTAGTGCAATTGAAGAAGGTAGTTCTGCTGAAGTGTTTGCACTTGATTCGGAAACGACTGATGCGCTTTCTGAGAGATATAACGCTTTTCGCACCCGCCCAAAACAATGGCGGCTCGTCAGTTGGTTGCCGGTAAGTTATATTCGGCTCAGGCGGTTCCGGTATTTTCTCTCATCAACATATGCTATGTATAGAGAATCTATAATAAGTGTCTGGTGCATACATGTCAATCCCAACTGGAAAAAAACCAACCCAGTTTTGTCTGCGACAAGCCTTGGTTGTGTCAATGGTTGAGATGCAATCGAATAGCTGCTCTACCCGCATAACCTTTTACGAGTATATTTTCTGAGAAAACGGCATTTACTCGTATACTACTTTTTACCTCGGATTACAGTTCGTATATTTACACCTTTTCGAATGATCAATTTATGGTTTTTTTTCTTTAGTTTTCGAATAAGACGCCAATATCATGTGCTATTAAATTTTCAAACATCTAAAGATCAGCCTTGCGTTCAATAGCGCAAGCGCTCTGGAACTATGTGACTGGTACCGATCGTGTACTATCACATCACATTCAGTAGCAGAACGCCCGCGCTATTGAACGCAAGGCTGAATTGACCTAAAGATATAAGAATTATTATCATAAAAATACGTCAGAATGTCCGGAAGACGTCAATGAATTGAAATGCAATGGGACATCAACGGGCCACATCGGGCCATATCCATTATCGGGACAAGGGCAGGGGTGTGGCGGATTCGAGTGGTACGAACGACACCCCTCCCCTATTTTTTCGTCGGTGCCCTTTCAAAATCAGTACAATGTCATGTTTATAGAAACAAGGGTCATCTTATAGCCTCGTCACAGAAACTACCAAGGGAACAATCCTATTTTCTTTGAAATTTGAATGGAACAAACGCCTTAGAATACAATTTGATTTATTTATTTATATAAATATTTTACAATTATGAGGTTAAACCTGGTATTATATACGGACAGCCCGTGATAACCGAATTACAGCAACTCAAAATTTATCCGGTCTATAGTCACAATTTTCTTTCACACCTGGGTGTTGGTGGGTTTCATTTGTCCTGGTTCTCTTTTAACGAGTATGCATTTCTTTCGTGATTAGGCTGACAATGCGATGTGCGATTAGATCGCACTGATACAACGCTCTGAGTGTTAAATGGTTATTAGTTGTAACACGAGTATTATATTTTCAAAAGCACCAACTTGGAAACATGCTATCAGTATCGGAGAGAGAGAGAGAGAGAGATGTCTGTTGACTATACATCGTGAAACGTTTGTCGGGCTGAGTTTATATACCGCTATAATTATGTGATAACTATACAAGAAACACAATGTTTAATTTATTATCTGCATGCGCAGTAGAACGTATCCCACGTGCAATCATTATTTTTTTAACTATCATGCTATAACATATTTCTAGAAGCGGTGCGTAACTCAGCGCAAGAGCGTCCGCCTGAGGCTTGATAGGTCGACGGATCGATCCTCCTCGGGTGCCCCGTTGTTTTTTTTGTTCCATTCACTGATCAGTGATCCACGACTGGTCTATCAAAGTCCGTGGTGTTTAACATTATAGACATTTTTTGTTCTGAGGTTTATTACACGTGTCTTTCATATTCATAAATGCATGTCATATTAATGATACATGTCAGGAATGTATTAATTACTGAGCTCGTCATTACAAATCATTCATCTGTAACTACGAACGCCACGTTACTGTTTACGTTCAACTCGTTTACACTACTAACTCTTGTTTGTTTGATTTTCTTTTGAAAAACACACAGAAAAACGTTATGCGTTATTTTCCCACACACCGGGTGAGAATGGCTTCTCACATAGTTTTACATCGCTGTTTGTGTTAAACATGCGCAGGTATAGCCTCCCCCGTGTTACAGACGCGTTGTCCAGTAAGTCCGGATCAAACAAAGCGGAATGCAAAAAATCCGAACTGGCCGTGTAGAAGTCATCATTCATCGGAAAATCGCGATGCAGCTCGTGACAAGTTCGGCATTTTTGGCTGTCGTGGTGTTACGGCACAAGACGAAGTGGGGGCGTGTTTTGTAGGCAATGTCGGCCCGTCCACCTCAGTTAGGTGCAATCATCATGATTGCTAAGACTTCCTTCATTATGACTAACATAAAATTGCTCTCCTGGTTTTGAAGGGAAGGGCACTGGATGTATAGCTCAGTGGAGAACAATGATAATAGATTCGGTAACTCACAGGATAGAACCTCCTCAGTGGTCCGGTTGATTAGTATAGTTACGTTGGAAAGACACCCACCATGGGGCGATTCCATAGTATTTGTCCCGTCCGCAACGATTTTTTTTCGCCGTTTCGGTTAGTTAAGACAAACACTATGTTGTCAGATAATTCAACTGTTAGCAATTTCAATTTGCAATACAAACAAATTAATTAAATGTGATAATATTTGCATTTATTTACATAAAAAAAGAGAAAAAATCGTTGCGGACGAGACAAATACCATAGAATCGCCCCATACGATAATTATCGGTTCTCTGGGCAAATCGCTTGTCGGGTGGGAACTGTTGTGCCATGTACTATGCCGACAAATGACTGTCACATCAGATGTCGGGGGTTAACGTACTTATGTCAATTTAATGTTCAAGCACGCTTGTTGCGAGTACAAATTCTGATCAGGATGAGAAATTGTACTCAGAATGAGAGTCTATAGTAACGACAACTTCAAGCAAGTAATCTTGTATGTGCACTTTCTAATAGACAGGATAGCATGCACCACGGACTTTTGATGAACCAGTTGCAGATCACTAGTTGGAACGGGAAAATAACTAACGGGTACACTGAGGAGAATCGATCATTCGACTGCTCAATACTCAGGTGTATAAAAAAATCCATTTTAAGCTACTACAAACATTTGGATCACCAAAAACCCATTGGATAGCAAATATTGATATTCTAAGCAAGATAATTAAAGAAAATTATTTTAAATTCAAAACAGAATGCATTAGTAGTAAACGTGTTACTATGGTTACAAAATAAAAAAAAGTATGTATGAAATAGGCGGGAACCGCCATTTTGTAACTATGAGACTGTAACTTTAAAGGACTAATAACACGTAGAATAAGGTTAATGTATTGAAAAGTTACATATCCAAAGTATCAATACACATATA
>JAUTCZ010049102.1:0-11383 GCA_032273805.1 Melanodrymia brightae | reverse complement strand
GCGAGTTTAATATTCTATTTATTACTCCAGACATTTCATTGTGAAACGCTTTTCAAAACACAATTGACGTCAATGTAATGCTGAAAAAAGAACATTTTGCAGTTCTCCGCGATATGCATGACATCATGTTTACAATTTATGACATCATATTTTATTAACGTTTCCTGTCAATGGCTGGAATGGTTTTAACAACCCAATCAAATGACACGTTATACCAATTTATTTTCCCCGGTTAGAATGCCCGCTAGGGTAATAATATTATATAAACGCTTACTGTTAGATTGTTGGACACAATAATATCAAGCAGCATTACTATTACTATTACTATTACTATTATTATTACTATTATTATTATTATTATTATATAAACGCTTACTGTTAGATTGTTGGACGGAATAACATCAACCAGCATTACTATTACTATTACTATTATTATTATTATTATTATATAAACGCTTACCGTTAGATTGTTGGACGGAATAACATCAACCAGCATTACTATTACTATTAGTATTATTATTACTATTATTATTATTATATAAAGGCTTACCGTTAGATTGTTGGACGGAATAACATCAACCAGTCTGTTCACTTGTACAGGCTTACCACCTGGTAAATATTCATAAATGTCATCTTCTTGTTTGTCATCTTCGTAACACTGAATAATTTTGACTAAACATTCTTTCAACGAAACACTCATATTGGATTCATCAATCACATGATGAGGGTACTTCAAAATATCGGTACTGTTTTTCTCATATGCTGTCCTCACATCATTTTCATCTACACCAAGCAGGATAAAAATACAACTATCCATAGAAAATTCGAGAAGTTTTTGTGCGCTCTTTGCGTCTTCGAGGAGTATTGGAGTTATCAGTACAATTTGTATTTTTGTCTTCTCAGAGACGATGTATGGATCACACCCGCCGAACTGATGAATCCACGTGTTCAGGGAATAGTCACTTCCTGTCAGTTTGGCCTTGAAGAAGTCTGCCCATATCATTCCGTCCTCTGTGCAAACAATGACGATGCTGCTTGGTGAACTGTTTTCCGAGGATGTGATGTCAGGATGGACATCATGTTGATCGTCATGCGTGTCGTCCATCACGTCAGACGGAATGACGTCATCAGACATTTTTACTGGTTTGGAAACTGTTTTAGAAACAAAAAGAAATGTATCAGGTGACATGTCACATGTAAAATATGAAATGTTTAAAGCGACTACAAAGGTAGTTTTCGGTCTTAAATTAAATTCCCTTTTTTAGCATTATATTTACAGTCAAATCTGCTTGAGATAAAGTTTGTTTGTTGAACGACACCACTGGATTATTAATCAGCGGTTATTGGATGTCAAACGCATGGTTATATATTATCGACACTTGGTCACAGACGAAACCAGCTACCGCCAGATAGGCTACTCTTCTTCACATAACAGCAAGGAATCTTTTATATGCACTTTTCCAGAGACAGGATAACTAGCACACACCACGACCTTTCATAGAACAATTGTGGATCACTGGTTGGAATGGAAAATAACCAAATACGTCCCCTAAGGATCCATCGATACTCAGGCGGATGCTTTTACGCCCCACTCCTAATCTGATTGAGATGCCGCCTCTATTTCAAAGCAGTGATAAACAAAAGTCTGATTTAGCAAAGATGTACGGTAATAGACATTGTAACAGCTTCAATAGATCATAAATTAGTCTTTTAACTAAAAGACTAAAATGATTCATAGTATGTGCTTAGTACAATAAATTAATTAAATAGCATTAATAATTTATTGTATGGTTTGTTGTAAAATATTTATACATGTATAAGTATATTAATTATTAAAATACTAACAGTAAACCATTCAAAAGACAATGGTGCTAAATACATGTAACATAAATATATAATGCACTGTATAACAGAGGAATTTTATGTAATTAGTGTTGGATTGAAGGGTAAAAATACATAATGATACAGGCTTCAAGATGAGACTATACATTAATGTTGCATGCAAACGTAAATAAATATAGTTTTAGCTCCAATAACAATTTATGTTATACAGGCCTCAAGATGGACTACATTAACATTATACATACATACATGTACATGTAGATGTATGAGACCAAAAATAATTTGAACCCTAATAACAATTTCTGTAAAACAGCTATTTTATTGAACAATTATATTCTTATAATATTGTAGATGCAGAAGTAAAATTGGTTCTTCAGATACTGCAAATAGGCTGTGACCCTCCAGACTTTTGATTGTTAAAGTTAGGTACAGAGTAGCTAAAGTTCATAAGGTCATTCTGATTCATAGTCATTGAGGCAGTAACCACTTGAGATTAGAAAGCTGAATACAAATATTGAACCAAAGACCTTTATTCTCCATGTCCAGGACAGGCATGCTTGAACCTCAACTGGATAAAGGCACGTAAATAAGCTATAAATTAACCATTCAAAATTTCTGACGAGTCTGAACTCTAAATTTTCATACTGGACAGGATGAAGACACGGATGTGTACGGTATTATAGAAAAAGGCCACAATGAAGATAACAATTGATTTAACAAAGACTGTGGTATGTACCGTCCTGTCTGCCACTTAAATAGGAGATTGGCCTCCATGGTGTAGTGGTTAACGCTTCGGACTTCAGGCTGGCAGGTGCTGAGTTCGAATCCCATTCGTGGCATATGGGATTTTTAATCCCAGTACCGACTCCAACCCAGAGTGAGCGCTCCGCAAGGCTCAGTGGGTAGGTGTACTTCCACTTACACCAACCAGTGTCCACAACTGGTTTAATAAAAGCCATGGTATGTACTGTCCTGTTTGTGGTAAAGTGCATATAAAAGATTACTTGTTGCTTAAATAGGAGTAGCAGATTTCCTCTCTCATACTAACACTAGGCAGCTGGACTGTGTGACCATGACAGACATGCGTGAACATTAATTGGATATAAGCACGTAATAGTTATAACTAAGTAATGAAGACCAGGATGTATAATCATTAATGGAACAATGCACTACAAATAATTACAATTATGTAACAACATGTCCATAACATCATGAATATCAATGAGTGAGATAGAAAAAGTACATTTAACATTGTATGTTTCAGTTACACAAGTTATTAATTAAAATAATGGCTGCTAATAAATGGTGGTCTTTTAATTAATACAGGTAATTTTCTACACGATTCTTATATTTTCAAATTAACGAGAATTTAGAACTATTATCGGGGAATGTGGAGGGGAATTTCATATAGATATTATTAAATGTTATAAAAACGAAAATATTTTCTGTAAAAACATTATACGTGCAAGAAGTTTTTAAAACATGGGGTACAGTGTAGATATGACAGCCCTGTTGAAGACAGGTTTACAATGAACCAACAACTGTCCGCAGTGCTTGCAGGTACTTGTGTAAGGTGGGTTTAGAGGGTCAAATGCCACTACCATCCCATTCTGCTCGAACAAAAAATATTGGGTTTTTTTTTCATTTGGATATTTTTTTTTTTAGCTAAATAAAATTTGATAAGTTATGCTATGACTTCCCACTTGAACCTAAAATTTGGGTAAATTTTTTTTTAGGTAAATATAATTTGATAAGTTATGCTGTCACTACCCATCCAACCTGCTAAAATGTGCATACACTTCAGTAATTTTACCTGACCTGACCACCGTCAGTCAAATTTAACTGAATGATCACAGAATAAACAATTACATAAACATCACACACATATCAATCATAAAGAATGTGAGTAAAAGGTTCCAACCTCTCCGACGTAACCACACAGATTTCCACAAACTCCTACATCCATTCAGTTTTTTTAACATTTCATTGGAACAAAGCACAATTAACACATACCACATTAAAAGCGAACTAAATGAGTGCACGTAAGAGAAAGAAGATCAATGAAAGCTAGACCTCATACCTGCCAGAAACTGTCAGTCAGGGAAGTAAAGTGTTAAGCTGTCCAGTACAGAGTCATGTGGATTGCGATGTTATCCCGCACAGACCTCAGTATAAACTAACCATGGTGTACACTCGCATTGCATTAATGTATCACATGCTGAAATGATCTACTTCCTCTTTTAACTTTATATTATGGTGTGTGGATCGGCCAGTGAATGACAAAGGATAATTTTATTTTGTTATTCTTCCTGCTTGACAAACAGATAATATGTTTTTTTTATTGTTGCATAGTTTAGCTTAGACAACAGATAATGAAGAGATATGGGGCTTAGGCTGGGGGGGGGGGGGGATTAGATGTTTGGCAACCCCCCCATCCCATAGAGGCAGTGTCCACAAGAGCGTCTGCCTGAGGTTCAATAGGCCGATGGTTCAATCCTTCTCAGTGGTTATTTCCCATTCCAGCCAGTGATCCACAACTGATCCATCAAAGGCTGTGATGTGTGCTAGCAGCTGCTATCCTGTCTGTGAGAAAGTGCACATAAAGATCCCTTGCGGTTATTCGAAGAATAGTAGACTGTAGTGGCTACAAATTTCCTCTGTGACCAAGTGTTTATATAAACGTGCATTAACATCCAATAACTGCTGATTAATAATCAATGTGTTCCAGTGGTGTCGTTAAACCAAATAAACTTTATCTTTTATTTGTATATATAGAGATACAGTTGGTTTGTTTAACAATACCACTGTAGCACATTGATGAATAATCATCGGCTATTGGATGTCTTCAAACACATAGATCTCTATTTTGACACTTTGCCATGTAAGCAATTTTGAGGCATGGCATGGCAGGGGCAATTCAACATTGGAGGGCTAGCTGAAAGCTTCGTAGCTGTGGGCTTCGATCATAACCTAAAGCTTGGGGGAGGTTTGAGGTTTTTGTTCTCTTCCTATGTAAGGTTCTGACACTCCAGGAATTTTGGGGAAATTGACTCTTTTGGGCGCTCTCTTGTCATTTCAGAGTGAAATTTTGTTTAAATGTATTTGTCCGAACACACCACAAAAACTATCTATAACTATCGACTGCATAAAAAAAACGACAAATTTCTTTTGTACATCTCGCTCCCTATCAAATACAAATACAAATATACCTCACAAATGTGCAGTGCTCAGTAGCAAATACTATTAGCCCATACAGTAGTACAGTGTATTAACATTCCTTAGCCCATTTACTAAATGAGTGTACATCAATCAGACTCGCATATAATTAACATGTCAAACAGTTACTGGTATGTGGCAGCCAATCATAAAGATATTACAAATTTGCACTTAATTACCAAATGATGACATAATACATGTACTATTAATATTAATGTAATTATTCTATTGCTAAATAGCAATGTAACCGGATGTTTTAAAACAGTTAACATATTTTATTCTTTCCAACTCTAATTGTACAAGCTTTCCTGTCCTCTGTGTATTCTTTCCCCATGTCACTGGTATATATATATGGTCACTCTCAACCCAGTGTTCAGGCCAGGTAGCCAACTGAGTAACAAGCCCATCTATTGCTTCTCTGGTTGGGTCAGAAGCTTTCAAACGTTCGAACTGCACATAGGTATCATTTCTTCATCACAAGTCAATAAGAAGATTTCAATCCTGCACAGATCACTAACCTTTTTAATAGCACAGGTTATTAACCATGAATTGAGGTTGAACAACCAGCATCATTCAAAAGGCCCAATCTACAGTCGAGTCTTTTTATGAATGCTATGTTCATCACGGGATCTTCACATCCCACCAGATGATCCGTTAATAAAGAACACCCAAAGTCTTGTATTATATCTAGACCAAGTTCAGTAAAACCAATACGGTTAATCTTCTAGTTATTGAGTAATATTATTTAATAAAAAAAATAAAAAGCCAAAAAAATATATATACATGTAGGTGTTTACATATAGGGTAACCCTACCTATCCTAATTTTACAGCCCCCACCCAACCTACCTCCAACCCCCACTCGCCTTCCCCACCCACACCACCGCTACTCCAAACATTATATTGTTAAAATTGCCAAAACAAAAAATTTATTATAGTATAAACATATTTTAAAAAATAAAATATATGTTATGCATTTAAAGCAAATGAATAAAGATAAAAAGGTCAAGTTTGTTTGTTTAACGAAACCACTGATATACACCATAATTATATTGACACCCAATAGACGATAACAAAAGATAATAATAATAATAACATTGATTATTAATCAGTGGTTATTGAATGTCAAACACAATGACATGGTTATAATTATTACCACTTGGCCACAGAGAAAACCAGCTTCCACCACTTATAATGTAGGCTAGTCTTACAGAATAACAGCAAGGGATCTTTTATGTGCACTTTAAACCCACAGACAGGATAGCACACACCAAAGTCTTTGATGGACGAGTCGTGGATCACTGGTTGGAATGGGAAATAACCCAATGGAGCCACTGAGGAGGATGGATCGTTTGACCCATTGAGCATAAAGTAGCTGCTCTTGCACTGCACTACGTCCCACTCCCTATGAAGTTTAAATCCCAAGTGAAATCATTTTAATTTGTCACGAGTTTTAGAGTGATTAAGAACAGAATTGGGAATTCCCCCCAAATTTTATGGTACAATAAATCCTTTTAATATTAAGTTCAGGTAATTGCAGTTTGGGTCAGGAACAGGGAACACTATTAATTACTCCACACAGGATTAAAGTTTTCCTTATTTGTTTCCTGTGGAATTGACCTTGACATCAACATATTGTAAAATTTATAGCACAATGGCTATTAAATTCCCATTAACAATAACATTATGATTTTAAATTCAACTCACTTTATTTAAACAATGAATAGCAAAATAATTGTGCATTTTGTGATAAAAGCAACAAATTTGGCACATATATAGACTGATATATAGCAAACAAATTTGGGTATTGGGCCATCGCAAATTTGGTCATAGGCGGGAATAGCGGCCATCTTACAAAATGGCAGTCAATTTGTTTCATCAACTAGGTAATATCTAGCATACAATTATGACACTTTAAGCTTCTACAGCAATGAGACTGATTTATTCATTAAAGAGAATCGCTCACCATTTTGGCGGGAAAATCGGGATCACGTGACGAAGACATTAGGCTCGATCTACCACGTACAGATAGAATGTCTCTGCTTCGCTGCATCTCCAGACAATAGCGTGACTGTAAACAGTTTATTAACTATCCAAAAGAAAAAATTTTGGCAATCAATTGAATTTGTACATCGTAGACATAGTAATTTTACGTAATATAATGACATTTTGACATTTCTGTTGTAATAAAGAGATTAGCACCTTGCATTTATATATTCTTAAAGGGAGCTAGATGTAGCTCAGCACACTTTAGAGTGTCAATGTCTGAAGTTTGAGAGGTTGAAGGAACAACCCTCTTCAATCATTGTGATGAGCTATTTCCCATTCCAACCAGTATTGCACAACTGGTTTATTTAAGACCATGCATTGTGTGTGCTAACCTGTGTGTGGGTGAGTGAACATAATATAAAGATGTCTTGCTGTTGATCGATAAAACAGTGGGTTTGTTCCAATGTTTTTGAACTTTGTACACAAGTAGATATATTCCTCAAAGTGACAAAAATAGCCTTAAAGAGAATCACTCATCATTTGGCGCGAAAAGTGTGATCATGTGACAAGGGTGTGGAGCGGGTATAAATAGCAGAGAAAACACTGTCCTTATTTATCTACAAATTGCTTACATATATTATATGATTATAAACATCAACAGAAATGTCAAAATGTCATATTTTATTCCGTGAAACTGGGTTTTGTACATTGAACGAATATGTCACCAAAATCTGTAGCTCATTAGTTGGAACATTTCTATGGTCACACTATTGTATTGTCTGGAGATGCAGCAGAGTGGAAATGTTCAGCATGAGACACCGTGATTGATAGTCTTTAAACCCATACATGTTTGGGTAATTACTTATTATCAAAGTCCTGTCTGTGGGAAAGTGCATATAAATGATCATTTGCTACTCATCAAAGCATCTACTATAACAGCTATCTTGCTCTGAACGTGGATGTTAAATAACTTGAACTAAACTCATCAAGAGTAGCTGGTTCCTCTATCATACTAACACTAACGTCTGTCCTGGATGAACTGTCGAGGCAGCTTGACTGCCAACCATGACAGACATGTTATACCCCTGTCACACTCTACTGCGATCATGCTGGCGCTCCCACTGCGACCTGCTTTGCGTTCTGCTACCGACACAAAACGTTTTGACACCGATGTTTGCATGTGATATGATAGTACACAATCGGTACCAGTCAAATTGTTTGTGTCGGTAGCAAAATGTTCGTGCTATTGAACACAGGGCAGGTCGCAGTGGGAGCGCCAGCATGATCGCAGTAGAGTGTGACAGGGGTATTAGTTAGGTATAACTTATTTACGTGCTTATATCCAATTAAGGTTCAAGCACGTCTGTCATGGTCACACAGTCAAACTGCTTCGACTGCCTGTCCAGGACAGACGTTAATGTTAGTATGAGAGGAAACCTGCTACCACAAATTGATAAGTAGCAAGGGATCTTTTATATGCGCTTTCCCAGACAAGGATGTACATACCATGGCCTTTGTTGAACCAGTTGTGGACACTGGTCAGTGTCAGTGGAAGTATACCTACCGATTGAACCCAGATTTGAACCTTGCGGAGCACTCACTCAGGGTTGGAGTCGATCATGGGATTAAAAATCCCATATGTCACGAATGGGATTCGAAACCAGTACCTACCAGCCTGAAGCATTAATGACTACACCACAGACATGCTTGAACCGTAATTGGATATAAGCATGTAAATAAGTTGTATATAACTATCAAAGATTTTGTACTGGGTCAAGGTCATCCAATTGGTCCACATCTTTTCAAGTTTGAACATTTACTATTAAACGTCCCCAAATAAAACGTACGTAGGAGTTAACCCAAGTGTTTTCCCTGCACACTTTTATTCTGTATTCAGTGAAGGACATCGTATAATAATAATAATAGAATGGATCAAAGCATTATAAGGACACCCACACACAAAGTCAATGGTGGGCTATCATTGAATGCAGTTCAATGCATTCACCTGGATTGGATTCTTAACTTGGCAACAATAAACTGAGCTAATAAAACGATTATCAGCAACATATTTTCCTCATTGCAAATATAGTTGACATATTTTCTTCCTTTTAAACAATAATATTATAGTTTAACATATTTCCATTTGCTAACAATATAGTTAATATATTTCCTCTTTGCAACAATATAGTTAACATATTTTCCTTGTTACAAACAATATACATGTAGTTAACATAATTTATTAATTATTTTCCTTGTTACAAACAATATTCATGTAGTTAATATATATTTTCCTTCTTACACGCAATATACAATGTAGGCCTACTTAATATACATGTATTTTCTTTCTTACAAACATAGTTTTGACGTAGGATAATTTATAAACATATAATTGTACACTGTTGTTAGAAATCAGTATATTTTAGATGTATGCTACTCTCAAAAATATGTATTGCATTAATAAATTATATGTTGAGTTCTATAAATGGACATACAATCAATTAAATTATGACAATTCACATTTTCAAGTCTAAAAAAGAAACCCTTTGATTTCTATTTTGTACGGAGACATTAGTTAAATGTTCAAAGTTATAATGTTTTAAAGTCTCTGGACGGTTGCACTATCGAACCCACTTTAAAAAACTAATAATAATTTATAAATTTTTCTGGAAAAATCGCTTCACTTTTATAACATTTTATATTAATTATATTATATATATAATATAAATAATATAAAATATTATAAATGATCTTTCCCACAAAAATTTATATATTATTATTAGTTTTTATGCCCCAACCCCTTAATTAAGCCAATTCTAAATTGGATCCCCAGATAAAAATTCTCTCCATCAGGCCTGTAATTAAATACATGTACATGTAATTTAGTTTAACATAGTTCAAGAAATATAAGCATTGATGCTATTTTAAATATTTTCTATGAACTTCTTGTGCTAAAGCTTTATTGTAAACAACAAACTTGTTTAATCCTGTCACTACGAGAGTCTGGGTGTGTTTGGAGCATGCAACTCAAACAGTACATGTTACCACATAAAATAGACAGCCATATGCGAGCAGCATTTTCTCATATATCGTCATCTCAGGTTAACTGTCAGGTCAGCTTAACACATAGTATATGTATGCGTCAAATTCAGGTTTCTCAAATACATGTACATGTAAAGGACCGTGCATAAATCATTTTAAATGTCATTGTTTCTCACAAACCGAAGAAAGATAAAAGATAAAGTTTGTTTAACGATGCCACTGGAACACATTGATTATAAATCAGTGGTTATGGACGTCAGACGCAGTTATATTAACACATGGTCTAAGAGGAAACCTGCTGTCGCCGCTACCTGGGCTATTCTTCCGATAAACAGCAAGGGGTGTTCTATGTGCATTATCCCATAGACAGGATAGCACACAATACGGAATTTGATAAACCAGTCGTGTATCACTGGCTGGCACGGTAAAATAGCCCATAAAATGTTTTGCGCTGTGGAGGATCGATCCCTTGACCCATCCCACTATAGGCAGACACTTTACCTCAGGACTACGTCCCGCCCCCACAAACCGATTCTAATCCTAACATAAACATTGATCAACTGTAGATCGATGTTTTTACAAGACAAGCAATCAGAACATGGCTTTTACACCCTCAATTCCCACCTTCCAAATTGTGAAACACATTGAAATACACGAAGTCCCTAATAATTGTTTATGCATTCACCTTCTTTTGACTAAATAAAAAAGAACAAATTTCATATATAGTTTTATCGAAAACCAAAAAATACACCACGATTTCAAAAAGATCTGTATGAGACCCAAGCTTTCCCAGGAACGGTTAAAACAAATCATTAAAACAAGTAATTGTTGGTCTCCATACGAAAAATGTGTTCATTAATTGAGCTCCTACATGTACATGTATTAGAATGATGATGTCACACATTTTCCATCAACTACCGGTAGATGGAAATGGATTTTCATTATTTTGTACTACTACCTGACATTATATTATTGTAATATTTTGTGTCCTTATAGCTTAAGTTACACATTATATATTCCAACACTAAAATTAATAAACATTTTTAGCGGGAGACGTCATTTTGGATCAGTGTTTGTATCCAACGAAACAGCTGTATTTCAAGGTCAGCTTAAGATTGTTTTTTTGTTTTTAGTATTGTACATAAAACTACATATATGTTTAATTTTTAAACGTGTATACATATGGTAGCGGAGCGGGACGTAGCTCAGAGGAAGAGTGTCTGCCTGTGGCGGGATGGGTCGAGAGATCAATCCTCCACAGCGCAAAACATTTTTATGGGCTATTTTCCGTTCCAGCCA
>JAUTCZ010049091.1:0-11385 GCA_032273805.1 Melanodrymia brightae | reverse complement strand
GTGATAACAACAAAAACATACGTCCTGTGAAAATTTTGACATTTTTACAAAAAGAATGCGGCAGGATAAGGGTTAATGCATGCATTTCTCTTCATATGTATATATATCTGATAAAAAAAAATGTTCTTAATTATTTTATACTTTCAAATTAATAAAGATATATATACTGTTTTGATATGTGCAATGTTCTATAGAAAGTTCAACTATTTAAAAACTTAATAAAAAATATAGTTGGTTATTTTTTTGGGTATATTTTGTTTCTCCATTTATATTTCAATGAAACATATTTCGCTATATATCTGTTAGATATCGCTGTTGTTTTTAGTTGCAGAAGTTGCTGTTTTCTGCAACACTATCCCAGAATCCTGATAAACTACAACACCTCAATCTCTTTCAACCCAAATTATTTACATCAGTTGTCAAGGCTACCAAGCATGATCAAGTAACAGACACACCCAAAACTGAAAAGGGTATGGAAAATGACATCCAGATACATAGGCCTAATTATTTGCAATTTTACATGGTGTTATTTAAAAAATGTTGATTTCATAACTGTTTATCCAATGTTTGTAGAAACTTCTATGGTGACCTGGAAGTAAATATGTAATAATTATGTGCTTTTTTTTGTTTTTGCAGAAAGTATATATTTTGTGTGTGTGTTATATTTACTGGTATTAAGTTAATGTAATGGTTTTGTGTGTTTATTATCAGATGGAGACTTTGTTGGAAAATACACCACGCCAGCAGGATTGTCAGTGAGTGCTCTCTTGTCTACTCACTCTATTATCAATAATATTCTAAACTCTCAGTACTCTTTAAATTGTCATTATATGATTTCAAAATTCACTTTGCTATTCTATTGTTTTCAAGTGTTGGTCATATTATGCCTAAAATCTTTGTCAAGCAGAGTTCTCTTGCTGCGAATAAGAGTAGCCTCTGTGGCAGCATCGCATCTCTTCCGAGACCATGTGTCGATATAACTGTTTTTCACATTCAATAGTCACCGATTAGTAATCTATATGCTCCAGTGATGGTGTTAAACAAACATGTTTTGTAATCCCACTTACCAAGTTGGTCTCTAGCATTAGGTAAGCTGCCGGTACTCTTTATCTGTATAAAGCTTCACATTCATTCTAATCTCAATCTATAGAACATCTGAGAATAATATTTTACATTCTTTGTTAACAGGAGTATTTTATCGAGAGCAGCAAAGGTGAAAGACCGTTATTAATTCTCCACTTCCTGCACACGCTTATGTTCCGACAAGTGCTGTGTTTTACAAACTCTGTTGAAACTACACACAGGTAAGAGAAAAGTGCAGAATTACGTCGGTTTGGTTATGTTTGAATATGCACAAGTCTTCAAACCTACTTGAGCGGCCACCTGTATTAAGCAGCCACCTGTCTTAAAGGGTCACTAATATTCTCCAAAATCATGAATTTGAGTGCATTATGACCTGTATTAAGCAGCCACCTGTCTTAAGGGGCCACTTTTTGCTACTCCTTTAAGTGGCCGCTTAATGCATGTTTAACTGTACTTCTATATTCTTAATGATATAAATCCAACAATACTGTAAATTTGCAATGACAGGCCCATTATGTCCAAATTATCAGGATAAAAGTGTAACACGAAAACTTCAAACAAAGGTTGGTTGAAGTTCGTTGTTTGTATAAATATACGTAAATATTAACAATCACTTTGTTTAGTTCACACTGTCACTGGAAAATATGTAGATGCAAGATTGTGTGCTCTAGATTTTGCATTGAAGTTCATTCTTACAGTTAAAGCCACAATGCCTACATTTAAAATGAATGCCACTGTTCTTGGGAAGCTAATGTTATTTGTAACATATTTCTAGCTCTTTATTATTAAAATTGGTGCTCAAGGAACTGTTCGACCCAAGCATCAGCAACTTAATATAAGGGTTTAATGCGGGACTTCAATCTTTGTTCGAGCGTTGCCATGTATTTGACCCTTTCGTGTTCGAGCCAACAAGATTCTACTGTATATGTATATCCAATGTGTTTCTTGTCATCCAAATTGTTATAGTAGCTTAATGTGTACTTTTGCCAGACGTGCAGTCCAAGAACCATATTAAGCTACCGGTACTACAAATGCATTGGATATACATATATTGATATTGGAAGTAATAAGACGTAAGTAAATTTTAATTTTAATAGAAAAAACCTCATCATTAGCCAAAAATATGGTACAAATAGCACTGTCTGCACAAACACGGTAGTATTTGTCTTAAAACTAGGCATTGTGCCTTTAACACCATTGTCTGATGTCCTTCGCTTTCAGGCTGTATCTTCTGATAAAGTTGATCGGTGGAGTAGAAGTGCGAGAGTTTTCAGCTAGTCTCCATGCCACGAAAAGGACCAAGATTCTTAACAAGTTCGCTGCTGGTAAAATAGACATGTAAGTGACAAATACGTATTTCCATAACATTAATACCAAAATGCTCCAGATGAGTCAAGGTTTCCAATGGCTTTTTAATTTTAAACATTTGATTTATACTTAACCATTTATGTATCTAATGTTTGTAATTTGTGGCAAATAATTGTAAAAATAACACCTGCAAGGGACAAGGTGAGTTTGTTTTTTTTGCTCACCGGAAAATTTATATGCACAAGATGAGCAATTGTTCACCTCAAAAGTCTGATTACTAGGTCTTGAACATGGTCAATGTAGAGCCTTTCATTGTATTTTATGTATTCTCATTATACGTTGTGTAATATTACAGATTGATCTGCTCAGATGCGATGGCCAGGGGTATGGACATAGAAAATGTAAAATATGTCATCTCCTATGATGTACCGCCATTCATCAAAACCTACATCCATCGGGTTGGTCGTACTGCAAGGGCAGGAAAAACAGGATCAACGTATACATTACTCGAACAGAAAGAGGTTCGTTTTGAAATCATTTCATTTTTAAATACTTTTTGAAGTTGTACAAAATTGTTTGCAATGATATCACAATCATTTAGGAACAACTTTAAATAGGTTTTAAATACATTTATAATTGACCTGATTACATTTTCTTTTTTACAACTTGTGCGAAGTGAATACATTGCATGTGTCCACTGTTTAATGTAGTCTGCGCAATTGTTTTTTAATGTATAAAAATATTCGATTAGTTATTCTAGTTAATGCTATAATTAATGTAATGTACTGTATCGAAGTTTTCTGCATCGTTAGATTTTCCACTTCAAAAAGATGATAAAGGAAGCTGGCAAGACGGGAGTGAAAGAAATGAAAGTTCGAAAACGTGTGCTGAAAGTGCATATCGCCACATACCGGGAAGCTCTGCAGCACCTACCACAGGTCATCGAGGTATTTATATAGAGAATGAACAATTCTTCTATCTTGATATACAGATGTCAATACAGTTAGTTGTTTTATGTAATGACATCACTTGAGACCATCGACTAATAATCATCAGCTATTGGATGTCAAACAGTACTTCTGCACATTGTCCAGTAAGAAACCATCTGCTGCCACATAGGCTATTCTTACCGGTTAACAGAAAGGGTCTTTTAGGTGCACTCCCATAGGATACCATTCCATTGATGGCCTTAGGTTAGCCAGTCGGTGATCATGATTGGAATAGAAAATAATGGATTAATTCTTAGAACTTACCCCACCTCTGGTCGACTCTCTTACACTGGGTCGATATAAAAATTATCACATTACTAAAATTATATGCTTTGTAATATTAAATAGTACATCACTAATGTGTAACGGACATGATTACAATAAAGTGATTATGTGCATAATTATTGTTAAAGCCTCAAATGTTGTTAAAATATGTAATTGTTGAGGTTAGAATTAATGAACAGATTATGGTATAATGATAAATACTATTTCTGGAATGTTCTTTTTCTTTTTCAGATTGAGAAAACAAAAACAAAGTGATGGTATACAATAATTTATTGTACATATGCAAATATATATGAAATCAATAAAAATGCACATTCTGAAATGATTTGTTGTAATGATTAAACAAGTATTCATATTGTTTACAAAATACCAGTCAATCGTATGGAACTACAGTAAACTCTGTAGCAAACTATGATTTCCAAAATGGTGGACCGCTCTTCCTGTAAAGAACTACAGTTATAGTAAACTACTTTTGCCAGTCCATTGACGTTTATTGCAACTGAAGTTTACTGTACATGTATATTGCTTTTGATTCAGTAGTTACATGTGAAATAAATTGAAAAAAAAGATAGTACCTTATTAGGACTTATTTGAATGCTTTGTTGACAAATCTGAAAAATTGCAACATGATGAGTATGAGAATATGCACACCATTTGCAGCTACATGGACTCTGTTCAATGGTTTAGTGTGGAGTACTTTGTGGGACAAAGTCGCCAAACATTTTCTATAGAACTCGTGCACAATCTGTTACTGGTAGCATAATACACAGAGATGACTTTTGAAAGGACAGATGGTCGATGACAGTGTCAGAATGTAAATAGGCTACATTGATAATAGAATCTTCATATAGGACTCATGTTTATAAAAACGCTGCACTTTTAACATCGTTCAATGCCAACTACAAAACATTTCGGTGTGTTTGCTGTATCAAATGCTAAGACATTTGTCAGTGGTGTTTTCCTTGTTTTGACCATGTTTCATGTGCAGATTATGGTTTTGATTTGGTTATTTCGTTTGCACAAGTCCGATGTTATTAAGTGTTGTTATAGGCCTAAAGTTGGATTAATCATCAGAGTAACATTCCAGATGTCTTAATCAATGAACCCAGACTTCTACATTTTATAAACGGTGAACCATCCCAAACCTACATCTTTCCAACCTAGTGTTGTGTATACTGAACAGTATAAAACATACTGTCAAGAAAATTATAAAAATAGTCTACGATTCTTCCACTTATGCTTTGAATGAGTAGACGAATAAGCATATTATGTACAGCATATATACAACAGATTGTTTTATGATTCCCATTGAAGTGTAATGCTGTTCGAAATATTCTGAAAGAAACTTCCTTTCCACTTTGTAATACACCACTCCAGCCATGTTTAAACAAAGACAAGAATTTGGCTTTTAATCATGAAACAAACATTACATTACAGGGGCATTTCATGGTATTTGTCACGTCTGTCACGATTGTTTTTCATCATTTTGGTTAAGACAAAACACTATGTTGTTAGATAATTCAACTGTTAGGAATTTCAATTTGCAGTACAAAAACATTAATGCAATCTGATAATATTTGCATTTATTTACATAACAAAGAGAAACGGACGTGACAGATACCATGAAATACATCTTATTACGTCAATGAATTACAGTATATTATGTGTTTCAATCATTATGTTCGTTATGTGCATATTAATACGGAATCTAAGTTTATTATCATTAGGGATATTATGACTAAATCTCCATCTTAGATTTCTGTTTGCAAACAAAGTAAGCAAAATAACACATAATTCAAGATGAAAATAGGTCTTAATAACGAGGCAAAAATAGCACGCACGCTTGGATAAACAAACAAAACAACGGTTATCGCCCAAGACCGAATTGCTTTACAGCCTCTATTACGTCACGATGTCTCACGGGGTCATCTAGTGATAATGTGTGCCAATTTGTGAGAGTATTAGATTTTTCAATCACGCTATTTTTGACGTAAACGTGTTAATCGACCCTCACGTTATATTTTAACGCTTTTATATGGCTTTTACTGTGAAAGTCAGTAATTAGAAAGACGTTTTATGCGAGGAAGGTAAAAAGATTTACTCTGGGCTGTTCCTTATTCTTACTTCCAGTGTGTGTGGTTATGCAATGATCTGTTTACAATCAGATCACGTGCCGCGAAAAAACACGACGAACAAGCTACCCTTTCTTAACGCCCAAATAAAGCCGAAAGTACAGGATCTGGGGTTCTATATGAGTATAGGTCTGTATTGCATTCGTAATGAATCATCTTAAAGTCCAGCATCATGCTGCTCTTCGCTGCTCCACACCTCCTATGTAGATGAACAGAGAGAACCTTGTTTACAACATCAGTTTTCATTGAAAACACCTGTCTCAGAATAATGCAATGCAGTGCATATATACAGGTATTTCCAAATTAAGTAGATTTGTCCGCTCTGTCCTGGACAGGCAATCCAGCCTCCTGGGTTGCGTACCCAGGACAGCGTGCTTGAACCTTAATTGGATATAGGCATTGTTTATAGTAAGTAAGATTTTGTTCTAAAAATAAATTGAAGACCAGAATGTAGTGAAGTTTTAGTCATTCGTAACAAGAAGTTGTTGCCATCTGTATCTGACCTTAACATACTTATATGGACACGTATGTTATCCAGACGAGGGTTTCTGCTCAGAACTTGCTTGCCCATGGTTATAATATTCATGGACTGGTAAAAAAAAAAACAAGATATTGACACAGATTATACCTGATGCAGTACACTACTTTGACTTGTCTGTTTTTTGGCTGTGCCTACGGCGGGTGCCACTGGTGGGAAGGATATGATCACCTTTCTGCTTTCGCCCGTGATTCGTGAGTACATGCCATCTCGACGTTGTCATAATATCCCTCTAACACTGCCTTGTGCAGAGACACGCATTGCATTGGGCTATGTCAATGGGTTTGTCGTTTTGATTGATGGACACGACGATTGAGTTTCCTCCAATTGCATTAGTCAAACAATTATAATTAAACACTCGAACCCTCTCTAAAACTTCTGATTAATACTCTGAACCAACCTTCCGAAATGACTTTGAACTGTAGCTTCGTGTTATTTGTATGACGATGTCACTCTATGTTTAAGCCATTAAACACTTTTAGGTATGGCTCTAGAACATGTGTGCATAAATACCACTGCAAGCATTCATTTCCATCGGATAACGGGTAATGTGTTTTAACGTCTTCATCCATCCAAAGGATGCTGAAACTGAGAGTTCACTCTGATTATAGTCAGACCACATTCTCCATTTTAAAATAATCAATTTGTAGTTCAAACACATTTTTATATTTTGAAGTCCATAGCTCTATACCTTTAACTCCTGCCGTACTGAACACAAACGTAAAACTTTATGTTTGTAGTGGACTGTTTCCACTGGGAATCAGACAGGCGCATGAACATTTGGTGGATATGTGCAATTACTAATATGAAAAAGTCATCTAATACTCATTGGAGATAACTAATGTGAGACTAGAAATCTCACATCGGGTTCTTTCAAACAGGTATGTAGTACATTAAAAACTGTATCCAGGAAATATCTTAATATGTGGTCACCAAGTGTAACAGTTGTTGGTCTATTAGAGAAAGTAGTCTGGAAACAGCAGCTGTAAACCAGGCAAGGTCAAAAGAGCCATACTAGAACGCAATAACCCGTGCACCTGTTCACATCCGGGTCACTCCCAGGTTAGTTATGATCTTGGTGAAAATAATTGTTATTCAACGCACACTGATAGAAGTTCAGAATAATTTGTTTGTTTGGATCGGCATGTTTATATAAATCGATTTGTATATCCCCCACCCTCCCCCACCCCACATTATTTTAGCCAATTTTCAGTTTATTGGTATTTAGAAGAAAATATAATATATGCCAATTTTAGTCAACTATTATAATACTAAATTTTGTATTGGGGGTAGATAGTGATGTCAAGCATACAGAAATCTATATTTCACTTGTTGAATTACACATAATTACACAGCAATTTTACTTTAAGGCCGCTTGTTTTAAAGCTCCTGCCAGCCAGATAATGAATTAAAATTATTATTCGGCTAGTGACTGTTGTAAGTAAATCACGTGTTATGCTTTCTAGTGTCATGATTTTACAGTATATTTAAAGTTTAATGTGTAGGTTCTCCAAAGTATATTAATACATACACTAATCTATACCATACTTTGCGCCGTCTATTTCTGAATACAGACCACATAGTGAGATGAAAGGAATTCAAAGTTGAAGATAAAATCGCAATGGGGGCTTGCTAAACAGTTTGTTTTTCTTTCTTTTTGAGTAGAGCAGGGAAATAATACGATTGAATCAAGCATTTCCGGTATTTCAGAATAAATATAATAATATGTTATACATTATGTTATGTAATTGGAAATATAATAACGGCAATGATTGCATAAGATGTGAAAATCACGTAGCGCCACATTAAATTTTGAATACCAACATTTAGCCAGGTTTTGTTAATAAAACAAACAGAACATACCTGTATTATTTGACTTTATATGTCTTACTGTATACAATTTCATTTATTATCTTCATCATGGCAACATCACATTTCCGGTGATTTGGTTTGAAATGCTCTCTTTTATTTAAGGCCAGTCGATGTTAAATTGCTCAATTTCAGTGGTTTTATTTACTACTTTATCTCATATTCTTAACACTTCAGTCGATTATGGTATATAGACTGTCAGTTTTGCTATAGTTAGAATAACATAGTTTACAACCTCATTGTACACCAGTAATGGTAAGTTTTATACGTATTATATAATTATATATTAACAAGATTTGCATTGGCGTCATTTTCTGAAGAAAAGTGGAGAGGGGACATGTGTTATTTATATTACAAAGTGGGGGAGGGGCATTTGAGTGTTAATCACCCCTATCCCTCACCAAGTGATGCCCTTGGAGAGTTGCATAAATGACATAGTTCTATTGATTTTTCGCTTACATTAACGTTAGGACTTCTAGGTAATGTCTCGTTTTATGGGACTATTTGTTTCCTTCAGTAAGGTTTAATTTCATTGGTTAATCCATTTTATTACGATATTACCTGACTTGCACTCCTATCGGACTTACTTTCTTTTTACACATTATGAACATTGTTTTAAACCTGCTACTGCCAATATAGCCAACTAACGATGGCTTGCCTCGCTCGTAAGCTTGTCAAAGTAATCATAAGTTATCTGAAGCAACACAACTAATACTTACGCCATGGCTGTAATGAAGGCGTTTTACCGATCAATTTGACCGGATGATAATGACGTATAGTCGTGCGTTCGAGAATAGAAACTTTATAAATCTTGGATAGAATATTAAAATTAATTCTATCATGGGCAGGCAATCATGTAAAACTGCTTACATGGCATTCACACAATAGCCTGATGAAAACCGCTTCTGTATCATCACTACCTTGAAGCAAGTGCGTAGTGATATCAGTGATTCATTAACTCACTGCATGTGTTATAGATAAGGGTGAGATGATACGATATTCCATGCACTGGCTACTTTAAGGTTGATAAAGGTGTTTATTTTCTGCCAAAAAACATACATTTTATAAGCATACATAAATAAGTGAACATAATGTAACAGTGAACGATCAACCATTTGGCATCGACAACAAGTTAGGCCAAATTTATTTACACTGGTAACAAGTTGCTGGAGCAGAGTAAAAACATATGAAATGGTTGCTACATAAGCACTGTCCTTGTTGACTGATTTTGGAAAAAGAACCGTCGGCCATGCACAAACACCTACTCGGCAGTACTGTAGTATAGCATCTGTCGGCTGTCGGAAGTCTCTAGATGTCTCGGTTGTCTCACGTATAATGCGAGTCGAGTGTGCAATCCTGTCAACTATTGTCACACTGTAATACGACTCAATCAAAGCCACGTTTAGCCAACACGTCGTGTTATCGCTGATTAAACGTGTAACTCATGTCTTTACCGAATGTCGTTACTGACAAATATCCAATTGCCACCTGTCTACACTGTTTGTCCACAACAGAAGTTTTTGATATTTAATAATTTAGATATTAATTATTTACGTCTACTTTTATCCAATTAAGGTTCAAGCTCGTCTGTCATGGACAGTGTTAGTACATGTAGTATGAGAGGAATCTCGCTGTCTATTACTAAAAAGACAGGGATTTTTATATGACTTTTGTCTGGTTTTATGCAAAAAACACATTGAAGTTGCAAGCATCAAGATGTAAATGAATGTTAATCTTAATAATAAAAAGCTCCATTAGCTAGAAATATGCTACAAATAGCATTCGCTGCGCAAACATTCTTCTTAAAACTAGGCATTGTGCCTTTAAGCAACTAATTAACTCCTTGGTATAATAAAATACACTTTGTAACGTTAGGACATATTTGCCATTTACAAAGTGGACAACCCAAGCATTTTCCATGTCAATACTTCCTCATTTTATCGTATTCAGGTCCTTTCTCAAGAAGTATTAGCGGACACTTGACCAGGCAGTTATTGCAATACCATTCACGGTTATCGCGACTCGGAGAAATTAATTTCCACAGAACTGTGATCCAACCCAGCATCTCGCTTCATGTGGATGTCGTATCGTAACATTAATGAAACAACACAAGTGTGTGAGGAAATAATTATTAACTTGTGTTTGCTATAATTTCTCACAAACTGAATCCGTACAGTAATGTTACGTGACTCGTATCTGGTCCAATGCCAGTGAAATGGGTTAGAACTATCAGTTCAATATATGCTTGTAACGCGTAATTTGATTGGTTAATCAAATAACTTTCCGACCGTAAAACTAGCAATCAAAGCCGCGAGTTCGAACTAAGGCCACGTTTAGCCACAACGTCGTGTTATCGCTGATTAAACGTGTAACTCATGTACGTATATAAAGATAAAGTTTGTTTGTTTAAAGACACCACTGGAACCCATTGATAATTATTAATCACCGGTTATTGGATGTGAAACGCACAGTTATATCGACACTTGGTCACAAAACCGGCTGCCTCGACATAGACTACCCTTATCGAACAACAATGGATAGTTTATGTGTATTTCGCACAGACAGGACAGCACACGCCACGGCTTTTGCTAGACCAGTCCCGGATCACTGGTTGGAATGGGAAATATCCCAGCAGGTTCACTGAGAAAGATCGACCCTTTGACTCATCCAATGCTTTTGGGTTGCTCTACGTGATGCTTTTGCGTTGCGCCTACGTTCCGCTCATAATCTCATATACGTACAGTCAAACCTGCTTGAGCGGCCACCTGTATTAAGCAGCCACCTGTCAAAGGGTCACCTTAATATTCCACCAAATGATCAATTTTAGTGTTTTACGACCTGTATAATTGAGCAGCCACCTGGCTTAAGAGGCCCCTTTTTGTTACTCCCTTAAGTGGCTGCTTAAGACAGGTTTGACTGTATATCATCACGTAAAAACCTAAAGTACAAACAATTAGCAATGTAATACACTCAAAATAAAGCGGAAACAATTTTTTTCTGAAATGCAGAGACAAATCAAAATGCAAGTATTATATGCGTTGAGTAGCTGATAGAAAAGTTACAGACGTAGACAAGAGCTCACTTTCTTGTTGATCTAGCCTACTTACGTCACCCTTGATTATGAGAAGAAGTGATCGTTAGTGGGCAAAACACTAATTTGATCTATGTGATGATTGAGCAA
>JAUTCZ010049080.1:0-11388 GCA_032273805.1 Melanodrymia brightae | reverse complement strand
TATTATCTGGAGTGCAGCGAAGCGAAGCCCAATGTTATTTATCTGCAGACAGAGCTCCATGCATCTTGTCACGTGGTGCCTATTTTCCCGCGAAAAGCGTGAGCGATTCTCTTTAAAAATATGTATACATCAAACTCAAAGATGTGATTTCATCCTATTTGACCACAGCCAGGATAGGATAAGGTCGTGTCCCAAAGCAAGCTACTAACATACCCCTGTGAATGAATACCAAACTCTTATCTGGGGACCTCCGGAAATCGTCACATTTCGTTATCACATTGGGATTATTAATCTGACACGGCCATATCACAATTGAACAGATCAAACTCATTTTCACTCATTAAAACTCGTTTTGAATCAACCACTTAACATTCACTTATGTATAATCTTTGTGAAATTACCAACAGAGTGTCGACCGAGACTATATTAGAATACAGAACCAATGTCACTATCGTACAAATTATTGTCCACCGAAAATATAATTAAAAAATCGATCCCATACTTTAAATTTTTTTTACATGGATCATAATTTATTTTGTATATATGTACTTTAAATTACGTAAAGGCTTTATAAGAATTTTAAAAATATTTTAAAACCGTTTCTCTGTTACTTTTTTAAATATGGTGTAGGGTTATATGCATGAACTTGTTTTATATCTTTAGTACCTGTATGGATTTAAAACAACCCTTGTTTAATTTGATTTTAAACATGTAAATTTCAGATGACATTCCAGTGACTTACCATAGTGATTATCATCCAACTCAATTACAGAACTATTTTCACTGAATTATTAATTAGTATATAGAAAAGAAAAAATGTGAAATATTTATTTACTGGTTGAATTTTCATATTTGTACTTAGATTGACATTTGTTAATTTTCAGCATAATAAAGTTTATACTGTTACTTCATTTAATTTCTTTGTTTTATTATGTCCCTGTCTTGAAGCAAGTGGGTTTCGAAGGACCGATATTCCTTATTGGACCTATTGGGTTTTTTAAGTTCAAATATTTTATTCAATTTTCCTTTGTCCTGTAAAAAGTAAAATTTTGAGTCCATCCGTTTAAGTCCGATAGCAACATATTAATGTTTGGTAATGTATCTGTAAACTATACCCTTAAAACCACTTGTCCAGCATGATCTAGCCATTGACCAGACATAAACACTGACCAACACAACAGACGCTTTCGACACATTTCACACACAAAAGTTTGCCACATAAAATATAAAAACATGAAACAATTTTTGTAAAAAAATTTATTCGCATTTTCATACAAAATGGTGAAAAAGTATAAACTGTTTTGATAGCAAATTCATAAAAAGTTGTTAATGGTTTGTTCAAATATAAAATGAGGACACAATACAGTCATTGTGCCAAAAAAAAACCAAAGATGTTCTAATTTGTCTTTTTCTTTAACAGTTTTGAGAAAAGTTACTTTATTATTATTTTACACCCTATAGATTTACCTAAAGTTGATCAAAACTGGCCATGTTGCAACATTAAAGACGGTACATTTTTTTTACAATATTACATACATGCAAATTTACAAGGCTAACTATTCTTTGGTTAAAATATCAGACATCTAAATACTGTAAATCACAAAATATTGGCGAGAATAAAATATTAGCAAATTTAGTGAAGCAATAAAACCTACTAGTATTTCCTTGCAAGGAAACCGTGACTATTTTACATATCCAATGTGTGAATGATCATTATACTGATCAATTTTCATGTGGATGATTTTGTTTTCAGTAAATTTTAAAGTCGCCAGTATTTAATGATTTAAACACTAGACATTGGAGCATATTGGACCACAGCCAGTTGATTGTATAGCAATCTGATATGACTAACCCTAGGTATGAGCACACCAGCATAACAGACAAACTGTACATAATTGTAATATATATATATATATACACATACAGTAATATCAAAGATTGGGCATGAATAAATTCTGCCGTGATGATGAATTGAACAAGGATCATTGAGCCAGTTTCCCAATCATGAAAATCTGTTTTAATAATTTGGTCATTATTGTTAAAAATAAACAAAAATTATATAAAATTAAATATTTCATAAAAGTTTTAACACCGAGCTTGTGGTACACACAAAATTTCAAACATCAAACATCACCAAAAAAGTTCAAGATTTTCTTGTGATTTATTCAAAATAATGTATTTGTTTTATTCCATGAACTTTCTTGAAGGAGTACAATCAACATACTAAATTATGCTATTAATTACCAGCGTCACAGAAACAACATTCTACAATGACACAATTAAATTACATGTATTTAAAGATCTTATACCTCTGTTGTTACATACTGATGAACATTTTTCAGGTCATTACTTCATATACATTTATATATATATTTATATAATTCTATATAAACAAAATATTTCAAAGAACAGATTTGAAATTGGATCGTTTTCAAGTTTGGGTACAACAGATTTAGTTCTCCAATTCTTGAGATTTGTTTCTGATAAAGAACATCAACAAACGTCTAATTAATTTGATTTTAGACCAGTTTGAACGAGCTATGTGATATTAAACAGCCTATTTAATTTCCAGATCCAAATTAATTTTCAATGTTCAAATGCACAATACAGGCACACGCCATAAATGAATGCATTTACTACGGTAGTTTATCTCTAATAATATCAAAATGGAGACAAATCCAAATTTTTTAGCACTATTAACTATTTTCTGTTTACTTTGTGTACCTTAATGAAAATTGTAAGAGGCTGCAGTTCTTTTCCTCAAAAATGATGTTCCCCAAGCAACAAAGATAAATCACTAAGCAACATATTAAGTAGTGCTCCATCAATAAAGGAGGAAGTAGGCAGATCTGCAACATCTCACATAAATATTACAACATATTTGATTAAGAATGAATACTACAGATATAAGACTGAGCTAAACATTAAAACAATATTATTTACACATAATATGGCAAAGGTCTGGTAAAAATGTTAGTAGGATTATAAAGAAAAGACAAGTATGACAATGCAAACCAATGATTAAAATTAATGAAGCTTACATGTAGGATGACAGGTTTGTATTTTACGTTAATAATTGTCACACTTCAGAACACTGTTAAATTAAAAAAGAATTACAGTAATCAAAATACCAGTTAAATTCCAGTACTCTTGCACAAAGTAAAATATAGAAGATTGTTGAAATTAAATTTGTAGGAAATCATTATCAATTAAACTGGTAGCAAGCTTCAATTTTAAATTTGCACTTGGAAGATCAAAACATTTTTTTTTACTTCTTATCCCTTACATGTTATATACATCATATTACAATAACGGGGGAAAACTGATGGTGGTGAGAGAAATTATTTACCGTAAAGTCTGAAAATATATCTACAATCAGAACTTGTAATCTAAAATGAGAAATCCTTTACAGGTAAATTTCGAAACCAAATATACTGTAAAATATCTATAGTACATAAACCTACGAATTCCCTTTAATAAGAGAAAAATTAAATATAGGTGAACATAAATAACTTAATCTTATAAAGCTATTGCTCAATTTGTAAGATTTTGAAACTGATAATCCATCCCCGATTATTTGATCCCTGAGCAGACATATATTTTCTTTTTCAAATACTGTAAAACAATCATTGAACGGTGAACACTACATATATAATCTACTATACACCATGTTGTACGGTACTCACAAACCAGCTTCTGGGTGGAGCAATAAATTATTTTTAAAAAACAAATTAGCTAGTGCATGATTAAATGTACAGTGCTACTACAAACTATGATCGAATTGGCACAGAAAAAGCTAGTAGCCTACCTTGTTAAAAATAACTACACAGAAATGAACAACCAATGCATCTTACAACAGGTTTTGGCCGTTTATGTTTATAAAACATCATTATTGAACCAAATGCTATTATATTTAAAGCACATTCATGTACAGTGAAACCCCTCTAAACCGGACCCTCAGTAAACTGGAAGTCCCTCTAAACCGAACATATTTCTAAGTCCCAAACAGCATTATGTGCTGTATCTAAACCTCAGTAAACTGAACACCCCTCTAAACAGAACATTTTACTCGGTCCCAAGAATGTTTTGTTTAGAGGGGTTCACTGTACTAGTAAACAAATTACTGTTTTACATTACTGGTATATATATATATATATATATATATCAAAGACTGGTATATTAACACATATTATAAAACCTAATAGTAATACATGTAGCCACTGATGGATGAGGTGGGGTAGCGTTTGGTTGTATACACTGCTACAGTCAGTTGTCCACGACTAAAGTGTTATGGGTTGCCCCATCGCTGGGAAAGTGAATATAAAAGATCCTTTGAATTAATCGATATGCTTTAGAGGTATCATTAAACAACTTCGATGGTTTTACTATCATTTAAAATGTTAAAATACTCTTTTTAAAAACAATAGCATATATGATCAAAAATGAGTTTTATGACACAATAAGCCTAACCCTATTGCTAAGCAATAATAAACAGTAAAAGATTGAAATAACGGAAATAACATTGTTCTATTATGGCAAGATGCAATTGGCTGACACTTGATTATACATGTACTACTGGACACAACAAACAGCACGTATATTTATAGCAATTACTTTCCTTCCACAGGTAGTAGGATAAAAATGTAATAATTTTGTAAATAAAAAAAAAAGTAGAATTTTAATACGAATTCTTTGAAAATTGTTTAAATATTTTACTAACAAAATGTTTTTTTTTTTAATTTTAATATTTTTAAATATTTTTTTCTTTGGCAACTATATATTGCAAAAATTTATTATAATAATTTTGTCTCATCCACTTAATATTTAAAAGAAAGGTAATTTATTATAATCATTTTGTCTCATCCACTTAATTATTGTGCTTTTAACATCTATTATTCAATTAAAAGCCATGGTGTTCTTGGTGTCCTATACTATAGTAAACATATTATATAACATCAATAAACATACAACATATATAGCACCATAAAAGAATGAAACAAGAGTATATAATGCTTGTGTACAAAATGCCATAAATACAAACTACACATTTTCAGGCTAAATGAGTATGTTTCAAAACAAGGACATATTTGGGGGAAACAAGATTGTGAAATGCACACACAAAAAGAAGGAATACCTTTTAAAGTCTTTTAGTCAAAAGTAAATTCCGTTTATCATTGGTTATTTTATTGTTGGAGATATTTTTATTCCTTACTTTGCAAGGTCGAGCAGTTAAAAAATCCACAATAAAGTAAATTAATAAAAGATAACAAAAATCTTCTTTTCTCTTCTCAACATTTCTATGTGCAGTGTTTCTTTTCTCAACATGCTTAAAATGCAAATAACCAAAATTATTAATAATAAAAAAAAATTATTACCAGTAATTTTACAAAAACAAATTTCAAATGACAACCGATTAATTATCGCATGCAATTGATAAAAACAGCTTACATCGCGAAGTCTTGACGTTCATCACATTGTGATCAATGTGCATGTTTGACTGTAAGAAGTTATATTTTAAAGAACATGGTAAATTGTATTCACTGAAGACAAACATTTATTATTTAGCTTCTGTATTATTATTTTTCTGTACAAAAAAAAATATGGCTACCATTATTTACAAGGTTACAATTCACTCATTGACAGAAAATACATCTTCTTGCCGGAGAAAGGTGTAAAGTCCAAAATGAAATTTTAAAATACAAAATTATGATTTGAATTATTTTAAAATAATTGAAGTAAAGAAAATCACATCCTATGGGGAAAAATCTGTTAAATTGCACGATCAACATGCATTTTGCACTACAAACTGAAGGTATGAACAAATTGTGGATGATTAATGCACCAAAATTGTTATACCTAGCTCAAATATGTAAGTAGCGTATCTTTTTGACTTCTCCATTCTTCCAATTAGTTTTTAATTCACCAATATTGGTTTGAAGTTATTTGATTAAGAAATGCCATTCAACAGTTAAAGGAATGCAGTAGTCGATTTTGAAGCCTGTTTTAGTTGACAAGCAAGTTGTCTAAGTCTGACAGGGTTAGAGATTCAACATTTACCCGTTATCCATATTGGATACTAGCAGTCGAAATCTAGTATCGGCGTCTTCAAAAACTGGTATCAATTATTAACAAACAACAGTATACTTGTATATTGTAGCTATTGCACATTAAGTGGAACTGTCATGTTTTGAGTATAAGCCTACATTTACGTTGTCTGCAGACAATAAAAACCTTTTGCTCCGTTATAGAACTGTACATATTTCAGTTTCATATATTTTGAATTATGCATGATTATAGTCAATTTGTTTCATTTTCCTCTCTAGCTAATTCAAAATGGCAGCATATGAGAGAATTTTTTTTGATTTATTTATCTTTTATATCCCTGTGGAATACCAGGTACCGGGGTATTTAAAATCGGGTAACCCAGGGATACTATGAATCTCTAATCCTGTAAGACCTAGCTATCTTAAAATAAGAGTATCACTACATGGTTTTAATTATGTCAACTCCAAACCCCATTTCTAGTGCCGGTCTATTCATCATCAGAAATGAACATCATGAGGATATACCGGTATGGGTTTTAAATTATTTGTGGGCAATTGTTTCAATGCGACTATGTCCATTACAGGTGTAAAAAGCTACAACCAGCCAGTGGTTCTATTATGTGTTGTAATGGACAAGCTTGTACAATGGGACAAATAATATCTCCTACTTTGGCACTTTCTTTGTACTGAGGTAATATAAGGCAAATAGGTTTTTCATGCATGATTCAACTCGGGACACATTTCACATTTAAGGAGTTGAACATCTAAGTATTTTTAAAAAATGTTTATTTTTACTTTGGTAATACCGGTACTTTACCAATCTTGGGTAATCATAAGAGTGATGTCCTGGATTGCAAAACGATTGAATGGATTCCATCTTCAACCGTTTTAGCTCTAAATTTAAAGGCTCTGTTACTGATCTATCCCTTCATCCTATTACACAAACCCAGCCCCACAATGTTCTAAAGCTTCAATTTAATCACTTACGAAGTCAATTTTGAATAGTTCTTCATCAGGCTAATAATTCATTGTGGAACAGAGCCGATAAATTTGGGGGGAAAAAACTGACTAATTCCCTTTAATGACTAAATTAAAGTAGTCATTGTTAAAATGAAATGGCAACACTACAGGAAACAAATACTGCAATTTCATTCATGTTCCTCTGATCTTGGTCTTACTACAAATATCTTCCATTAATCATTTAATAATGAGAATGAACTAAATTCATATTAGCCTGTAACTATCGAAAACAATTCACCATTCAAAGTGTTAATAAATAACGATCAACATAAACTTTGTAGCTAACAAAATGTTACTAATACAAGTAAAAAAAGAAGACTGTACTGTTTAGACATAATAAATTATAATTTTGTTGTACAAACAAGTCTATTATTTGCAAACCTTTAGATCGAGGACAAATTATACAACACCAAAAATCAGTTAATTTACTTATACCTATTTGACATATTATGCAAATTTATGACGATCAAATACTGAGTGTAAATCTGTTCGGTTTTCCAAACATTAGGTATCAAAATGCACTTTACATAAAATAATAGAAATAAGCTACCTTCTATATAAATGCAGATATCTATATTTTAAAAACAAAGCCCAGGTCCCTCTCCTTCCTATCCCAGGCCCTACTGGCAAAAAAATAATTCTATATAAATTTTTTATTTTACATTATGCATGCATCTCTTGTCTTTTTAATGTGCCCTCCTGCGATATATTATTAAATTCTTGATCTGCACCGGTTATAAGACTATTTAATTGTGCCCCAAACCAGCTTCAACATTTAAAATAACTCCTATTCCTACTACAGTCTGAAAAAAACTCAATATTCCAAAAAATTTCTGAAATATTTTCGAATTCAGAAACATAGTTATGTCGTAATTCCAAAAAGTTTTGTCTTTCAGAAATGTTTCGGAATATCGAGTTGTTCTGGACTGTCACTGAGGATGTATTTTAGTAAGACAGTTTGTAGCAAATACTCAAGAGAACCGAGACACATATATTCTAAAAAAACAAATCATGTTTTTCCCCAAACACAATTTTCCAATTATCTCCCTTGTAATTCTTTGGCCATATAATGACCACAGATGAATGGTGGCATCACAAAACCACCCACCGGTATTCTGAAATCGGTGGTGCGTTCGTGTGAGAAAGATATTCCACAAACACTCCTTCCCTTAGACTGGGAAAATATGTTTCAAGGAATATCAAATGTTGGTTCCCTCTACCCACCCATCCCAACCTCAAGCTAAACTGACATCTGATGCCTCTGATAAACATACTTTACAATACATTGCTACACATAACTGCTTGTCCAAAATGATATGACAAAACCTGCAAAACATAGACATTTCTCCTTATAGCAACATTTGCTAGATCGACAAAATACAGTCAATTTTAATATGCATGACATAATTTTCAGTGCATTCCTGTAATTCAATTTAGCCACACCACAATCCACTGGGAAATTATGTTGGGGAAAAGTTATGACCGTTCGACTCTAAATCTTCTTGTGTGGCACGAGGACAATGAGGTAAGATGGGTTGTCTAGCAGGGTGAAGGTTACACAATGCAGGTTCATGGTATATATCGATCTAGTCAGTTCAGTTGTCTCTGTTTACACAATGCAGTTAAATCTGCATGTTCCGTATGAAGTAGTTGTGCACTGAACAATAGGATTCAGCGCAGTTCTCCACTCTGTCCTGATACGCCCAGCACAGACAGGCTAATGTACATATTTACTGATTACAAAACAGAACACAGTACTAACAGTGAGCACTCACTCACTGCTCACGGCTCAATTTCTATATTCTTAAAGCAATTATCTGGCAAGGAGTTTTTAATGTCTTCTATATTGTCTACGTCAGCTTGTAGTTGAGAATAGTCTTCTGTATACTGGGTGGCAAGTTTCTTCACAAGGTTATTCGCTTTGGTGATCTTGTTAAACTGATCGTCAATTTTTGCATCTTTTAAATCTCCCTCCACCTGGTCCAGGTCCCTCTCCAACTGGTCTAGCTGTGATGGGTCGGCCATTTCAACAGTTCCTGTCAACAAAAACGTATGATTAGTTGCTGTGGTAACAGGATGGACTTTTCCTACGATTGTTGTAAACAAAAATGTACGATTAGTTGGTATGGTAACATGATAAACTTCTAATGTTCCTAAAAGCACAAATGCATTATAAGTTGATATGGCAACAGAAGGGACATTTCTAGTATAGTTCCTGTAAACACAAATGTATAATTAGTTAATATGGTCAATAGGTTGGACATTTCTAGTTCCAGTAAGCATCAATGTATGATAAGTTGATAGGTAACAGTACGGCTATTTCTACAGTGCCTGTAAACTAAACTGTCTTCATTCGATACATGCAACTTACCAGACAACCATACACAACTTTCGTAACGGCGATATATAGCATATTTATTCAACACTTACCTAACAATCTCAGTATATCCTTCACTGTTCCAAGAGCATCTTCTACCTTCTTTGAGGCATCTGCTGCCACTACTCTGGCTTCATTCGCCTTTTGCAACGCCTGCAAGAGGAAGTATATTAATATAAATCTCAATACTGTCTAAAACGGGGACATAGAGAATAATACACGAGTGGCCGTTAGGTCACTAATCTTATAACGAGTTGTTTCAAAAGGTATCCAATGAGCCGTTCCAAACAGTAATAAACGACTGGTTCATCAAAGGCTGTGGTGTGTGCTATCCTGTCTGCGGGAATACACATAAAAGATCCCTTGCTGTTACTCAGAGTAGCCTATATGGCGGGAGTGGGTTTCCTCTGTGACCAAGTGTCAATATAACAGTGCGTTTGAAATCCAATAACCGCTGATTAATAAACAAATGTGTTCCAGTGATGTCATTAAACAAACTTTATCTGAATATATTGTATGTGTAGCCAAAAATAAAACACTATAAAAATGCGTCAAGCTGCAGACCTCCTTAGCCAGTTGATCATCCTCCATGCCTTGAGAATCATAATCATCCATCCTCTTCTTGGCATCATCCACGTCACCAGATAACCTGTCAGCCTCATCCTTCAGATCCGTTGCCTTTAACTTCATACGTTCTGCTTCGTCACGAATGTTACTGGCTTCCTAAAAACATGAACAGCAACATTTTATAAATATTACTGATCTATGTACATAATGAAATCTTTATACAGTAATAACTGAATGTGAGATGGTCATTTGGATGTCAGAAGTCTATTTTAATGTCAGATAGTTATTTTAATTAGGAAATTATCGTAGTCTATTTTCAATTTATCATGGGACATGTGCAATACAATGGGTCGTTGATTTAATGTTTTGTGTAGTTGAGCTCAAACAGGATACATGCAATAATGCTCCAGGATAAGTCATCTGGATGAACTGAGATCACTACAAGAACAATCTATAAACATAGCCAGTGCATTGTAATGCTGTGTACAGTACATTTGTGTCAAAAAGTTACCGATTAATTGACATGTAACTCTTTAATAAATAATGCTAAAACCACAACAAAATGGATAATTAAGTTTTATATCCATCCCAACTTAAAAAATATTTTAAAATGTATTGCAATGTAAATAATTGTTTGAGCAACTTACATCGGATGCCTGTTGAGCAGTTTCCTGAGCTTGTTCAGCCATCTTGAAGGCCTCATTAGCGTCCGAGCTGGCCCCACTGAGAGCCCCCCGGGCCTCCTGTGTCGTATCCTCAGCCCGCTGGATCGTGTGCTCGATCTCACCAACCTTCTGCAGAGCATCATCCGCTTTTCCCTTGCTCTCTTGAACCAGCTTGTCAAACTCTATTGAAAAGATTGAAATTATATGTTGGGGAAAAAAGTATGCAATTAAATATTATTTTTTACAGTAGGCCACTTCAATTTTAGAAAAACATTAAAAAACTTCTTTTTTTTTTTTTAAATTTCCCTTATAAAGTGAAACCTCTCTAAATCAAACTGAAATTCCGTTTAATTGAACTTATTTCAAAGTCCTACACAGCCTTAAATGCTTCATTTAAACCTTAGTAAATCGAACACCTTTCTAAACCAAACATTTGTCTGGTGCTTTTTAAAAAGCGGTGGATTGATCCTGAGACCAATCGCATCACCACTTCATTTCTTGCAAAAAGTATGCAGAATATATATTAACCCTTATCCTGCCGCATTCTTTTTGTAAAAATGTCAAAATTTTCACAGGACGTATGTTTTAGTTGTTATCACCTGACACGGTTGATAGATTTAACTCAAATTAAACACATATATACTATGATGTGTTACGTTGAAGTAGGTACAATTTTCTTATCAATTATTTATTTTGGTTACCATGGTAACATCGG
>JAUTCZ010049069.1:0-11395 GCA_032273805.1 Melanodrymia brightae | reverse complement strand
ACGTCAGACGCATGGTTATATTGACACATGGTCTCAGAGGAAACCCGCTGTCGCCACTTCATGGGCTACTCTTACCGGAAAACAGCATGGGTTTCTTTTATGTGCATTATCCCATAGACAGGATAGCACACACCATGGAATTTAATAAACCAGTTGTGGATCACTGGCTGAAATCTTCTTGTTTCAATAATATCCAGTGTCGGTTTACGGAGCTCTGTATAAGGGAGAAAACTCCAACAGTACTGGTCATTGAAATAATTGAACATAATTAGTGTACATAGCCCTGCAGACTGGCTGCGGAGACTATACACGTATTTTGTATTACTTAATGGGCACATACCAGTTTTATTAGAAAACGGGTCTTGTTTATTACAAAATGGGTATGTAGTTTTATCACAAAATTGGTCAATTTTTATTACAAAGTGGATACTTATTACAAAATGGGTCATTTTTATTATAAAATGGACACATTATACAACATTGGTAATTTTAGCTATAATATAATATATGTACATATTACAAATTAGGTCTTGTTTTACGAAGTGGGCACTAACACAAGTGTCTGTCTATACATGAGATGTCACAAAAGCTAGAGACAGTGAATTGCACATGATTTAAAGAAAATATTTTATATTGACCTTGATCCTATTTGTATATGTGATGTTTCATGAAAATCAAATGCCAAATGAAGTCAGTAGAGCAGTGACGTCGGCTTTCTGTTTTTGGTAACAATGACCTTGACCTGCCAAACAGAGTCGAAACGCGAATTCGTTCGTGATCCTATTCGTATAATGTGAAATTTCATGAATATCGGATGAGAAATGAAGTCAGTTCTATTTTTAGTAATAGTGACCGTGACCTTTTAGCGATGACGTCAAATTTCTATTTTAGTATTGTATAACAGTGAGCCTGACCTTTGACGCAGAGAGGGATATCGGGATCCTATTCGTATAATTATGTGAAGTTTGATGAGAATCTGATGAGAAATGAAATCGGTAGAGAGGTGACGTCGAGCCGCTCAAGCGTTACGCACGTACACGGGTACGTACGGACAAGATTATTATTATTATTATTAAATTGTTGTTTAACGGTACCCCAGCACGAAAAAAAGACATCGGTTATTGGGTGTCAATATATGGTATAAATTAATCAAAATCAGTGTATAGAGCTGATATATAAATCATATTATGGTAAAATCTACCAGCAATAGTGTATAGGGTTATGTTGTAGTAAATAAAATATGTCCCTTTGATGACTAGAATATGCATTATCATACTGTACATACAATACTGAAGTAAATACAAATTGAAATCATGTAGTCACATTTGTGAATGATGTGTTCTATGAAGGTAACAAGTGTACTTGACTTTATGGATTTCACCACAGGCTGTGCGGGGTATAAAATTAGAATCAACACATTGTGTTCTCTGTTATAACACGTGAACATGAGAACCCGACATGCCTCGTAGATTAAGTGTTACTGTTCAACTAAGTCATGTTTATGCTTCGTTATTGTATTATATATAAATATTATGTTATATTAATCAGCAGCATATATAAATTGTTATATTTAATCAGCAGCTGCCATTGTATATATATGTTTGTAAACACCTCAATGTAACACCGTATGGTGTTCTGAGTGAATAAAGTTCTGTTCTGAGCATATGTTTCAAACATACAATATAATCCAGTGCATATTCTAAACTTTAAAATACGTAGCACATACTCAAAAGCGTAGTATATGGGCGCAGATGAGCGTCGAATGAACTGCTAGTTTACCCACTTTCAATCAGTGGCTTACGACTGGTACATTAAACGTTGTGGTATGTGATATTCCGTTTTTCGGAAAGAACATACACGGTCCTTTGCTGCTACCCGAAACAAATATTAGCTTAAGTTACTTCTTGGGTGACACTGTGTCCAAATCAGCGTGCATTTCAAGTCGAACATTGGATGATTAATTAATAAATGTGCTCCAGTTGTTTCATTAAATACACGTCAAAGCAGCGTCGAGTCTCACACCTGAGAAGTACCTGTCAGCTCATCGCGTGAACCTCTGCAACATCTGTGTGCCACGTGCTTTCTCAGATAGACCCTCTGGCATCACTATTAATTACCTTATCACACAAAATAATACACCGCAGTAATCAATTACACACAACAGTCAGTTTATCTCATTACAAACTATTGCGTTTTCCTCTATAGTCGTTATTTATATTTATAAGATAAAAATCTTACAAATTGAAATGAATTAGCATGATAAAGTTTGTCTACATGATTCTATGACCTTGCTATGACTATAATTGGCACAATTGGGTTAACTGGCCCAGTTTGTGGTCAATGACTTGTACATCAAACACGCGACTGGTTCAATACACTGTATTCAACTTAAAGACACAATACCTAGTTTTTAGACGTATACCACCGTTCTTGCGTATCTAATACTACTGTATGTGTAGCATATTTCTGGCCCATGGGGCATGTTTATTATCAAAATTAATATAGACGTACATCTTATTACTTACAAAACAATATTTGTACATTGTATATACAATGCTGTACAATCGAAGATATATATTGATAAACGTTTAAAAGATATTCAAATTTCGACTAAATTTCCTACCAAATTCCTCTTGCCTAATAATATTGAAATCAAAGTTTTATTAAATCATTTCTTAAGGTAAAACAATCAATATGCTAGACCATTTGTACATATAATATTGTAAAGCATTAATATATACGTATCTTATTTTAGTGTACACATAATTTGCCTTTACTCCAAATACTATTATATCCGCTAGCAATTTTAAATGGACACACAAATACTGCTAGGCGTTATATATCATCAATGTATACCTACCTGCACATCGTTCAGCCTTAAAAAAAAGTTGTATTTTAAAATAATTAACCAAGTTCATACTTGTTACCTTTGTTATTTGCGTACATTATTTCCATTATCCAGGTTACTGATTTATATATTGTATTCATCAGTTATCGTCATTGTTCCTTTAGCAAGATTTGTTTTGTTACTTTTACTGTCAGTATTTGGAAACGAATATTCATCTGTTCTTGTCTGTGCGTCCGTATTAAGATTTGGTTGCACGTGACTGGAATTATTTGAATGTTCTAGGCTTCCCGCGTTGCCATACCTAGTAGTGATTGTGTCAACGTTTGGTGTGTTGTCATCAATGTCTACTATGGTACATCGACATGGTTCAACATCAACTTGGTCGCTTCCGTCCTCTGTTTCTGGGGTCTCTGGAATGCATCTATCTTTTTCTGATCTTAGCGAGTTTGCTCTTCGAAACGAACCTTTGTATTTCAGCGACCCCTGGCGTCTTGAAATAAATGATGTAGACTCTTCACTATCAGGAGAGACGTTTAATGACGAAGCGCTTCTGGAGTTTTGACCCCTGTTTCCCAGCTTGTGAAATGTTGCTGGGTCTGTCCTTAGCATCAGTTTCGCGGGACGAACTATTGGTGTTCGTAAACTTGACAGTGATGACTGAGATGTGCGGGAGGACAGTGGCCATTGGTCTTCGTGTATGGACTTTATTAAGTTCTGTACACTAGATATCTGATGTTGTCTTTCCATCAGCTCTTTGCAGTCTTTATAGGTTTTCACGAACGCGTTGGTCTCTTGTTCGAGGATATCCCTTCTTCTGCGATGTGTGTACATTCCTAGTATTCCTATAACACCGATGCCATACACAAGAACAATACAAACTGAAAACTTCATTGCTCCGTCATAGTCATACGTATCCTCTTTGACATTGTCTATGTAAGTTGTATTTATGGATGTTAAATTAAATGTGGTTGTACTGTTGTTCATGTTGGTTAATTCAGTTTTTCCTTCGGTCCAAAGAATTGACTGATTATTAAAACATTCAGTCACAATCTGGGTGTTAAGTCACGTTTCTGTGCGTTCCAACTGATCAGTTCCTCTTACCCACGTTGTCAAATAATCCGCAATGTCATGATCATTCAGCAGCAGTGGAAATACTCGTTGTGTCTAACATACTATTACTGTTTAATCGCTTCGATTAAAACCTATTCTATGATGTGTGTATGTTGTTATATATTGTTGCATGTTGTTACATGTGCTAGACCTGTATGTTTGATGTCACGTGATACGGGACATCTGGCACACGGTATTGACGAGTTGTCGTTCTGTGTTACATGATCATATCGTGTTCGAGGCAAGTTAGTGTTCATACTTTCCTGTCAACGGCAAAATCGACTGCTCTAATTTGACGAGACAGATAACCTATAGATACGGAAGTTTGTTCGATAATTCAATATTTCAATTATTGAATAATACGGGCAATATCCACCATGGTCAAAAGTGCGGACCCAAGCGACAGTGGAGGGGTTCCACGTGTAAACATTTTTATAATTGTAATAGTAAAAAAAAACAATATTTTGGTAAAAAAAAAAGGTCTGAAAAGTAGTGGTGATGAGGATGGCCCCGGCACCCCACCCTTGTTGCGCGGACCGAGGGAAATGAGTACACTGTGTTTGATTAGCATCATCAGACAGTTCACTGAGCTTTATACATGTCACTGGAATCGTGTCAGTTATTACTTACCCATGTAATCGCAGTATCGTAATAAAGAGATTTGTGTCACGTGCTAAGCAAACAATTCTTAATGTATTCAATGTATAATATTATAATTATATCTAAAGAGCGTTGTCTGAACGACTCCGTACCATGGAAGTTACAACGCATATCGCCATGATGTAAGTGTTACGTGTGATTGAAGATTGTTACATTAACGTATTTATACAACTCAAGGTTTACTTAATATAAGGAACAAACGTATTGTTTCATCATATATGGAATGAGGCGATAAATAAATGGTCTAAATACTTAAGTACAAGATGCAAATTCTGACATAAAGCAATATCTTTCTCTCAAAAAGATTGTACATTTATAATGAAAAACAAGATGCAAATTCTGACATAAAGCAATATCTTTCTCTCAAAAAGATTGTACATTTATAATGAAAAATAAGTGATTCTTCAAGTGTCTGCTGCTTGCTGAACACTACCATATATATGTTTACCATCCATTAGAGGCTTTTTCAGCAGATATAGCTGGCACAACATTCTAATCTCCTGGTGTGTTTGGAGGAGATAAAGTATCACTTAAGCTTAATACTTAGTCAACTCGCCCTTATCCGAAGGGGTTACCAAAAACGCAGCAGCACTATTAATTTGAGCAAAATATTGTAAAGTTTTTGTTTGTCAAGGAGAATTATATTGAATGACAAAAACAACATCACCATCGTGTCTTGTGATATCATAATTTACCAATAGTCGTTCATAACAGTATAACTATCGCATTTTATACGTTTATAAAATTGTCTTTTCTATGATATCACAAGACACTCAGAGAGTATCCTCTATATACATGTGTATATACACAAGAACACACTTTGTATGCTGAAGTTGTTTCTTCATGTCAAATATCTTATAAGGCACTCAGTCACCAATAATGGTATCAAACGTTTCCACTCCGGTGCCCCTGCAGACAAAAGGTTCGCTTTAAAACGATTAGAACTTTTCAGCTCGTATTTTGTAGACGTATTATACGTATTATATTTAACGTGTGTACATTGCTGTTGATGTTTATGATCAGATACTAGTAATAAGTGTATGCAACTACCTGGATGAACTAAGATAATTATTGTTTTCACTTCTGCTGACATAAACCTCAGTTGAATATAACTCGCTTTATCTTATTGTCACGTGATTGTACTTTTTGCGCCAAAATGATGAGTGAGAATTATTAACATGGTATACAACACACTATAGATAAATCTACAAGTTGCATATCACTGGGACTGACTGGTTGACTGTGGGAATAGCTAGTCGACTGTCAAGTGGGTGCGACTTTCTACACTAGGGAGATAAGTATGTGCAGACCTGTTATCGCTTGAAACCGTTATCGCGTAATTCCGAGGTTATAACACTAAGAACACTACCAACTTTCGTGTTGCCTTCATATACTAATAATGTGTTTAACTCTATACTTGACTCTGTGTTTAACTATATTTGCACGGGTAACTCATGGTAAGTTACTGTTGATTTTCTATCTTACTATACGCGGTGTAACGCATACATCTTCAGGTCCGTAACAAGGATGAGGTGAAGAACGTCGAAAGGCCATCACATACTACATAATTATTATAGAACAAATTGTTTATAAAACTCCATATTAGGTCCAGGTATTGTGCAAGGCAGTGATTATGTATGTTTATATTAATTAATAAGCACGAACGAATTCCTCAAGACTTTTAGAGTTGTTTCGAAACGTAAATAATGAGTTCCAAGATAAATGATATCTAACGGACTTTGTATTATTCTATTCAAAAGACGTTTTTTGTATACCGCAACATACTGTGCTTATCCAAGTCAAAATAAATGTGCGGCCTCGGAGACCTGCTATCTAACGGATACGAGTTTAGTATTCAATGTTTTATATACATGTACTCTAAAAATGTAAAAATAAAATTTTAAAATTGCGTTTTGCAAGTAGAAATAACTACAAGTGGAATGTGAACAACACATCAGCTCTTTGAAAACCGATTCAAGAATGATTTTGAGACAATGACGCAGATTTCTATCGTGGGTTGTTTGGGTTATCATCATCCATAGATGACCTGAGTAACCTAGTATACAACGAACGTTGATTGCCGGAATAATACCAGATAGTCATCTCAGACACAAGGGTGTAAGAAAAACAGATATTAATCACCTTCAGTAAGTGAATAAAAAATATACTTTTGCCAGATTATTGTCATATTTTTCTCTTCTATCAGGTATAATATTTGGCACTCCGACAGGTTCAGAGGTGTGTTACGGTGATTTGGGATGCTTTAACAACAATCCACCATTTCGAGATGGTCACAGACTGGTAGCGTTCTTACCTGAGCGACCAGCTCACCTACAGACACAGTTTTTACTGTACACTCGGCAAGTATAGACTCGTTGTGCACGTTCCTATCGCATAAACATACGGCAAACAACTTAGATAACAACTTAGTATGCTCATGTATGCGTGACATTTTCAGGATCGTGAATTGTAAGTTGAAGAACGTTAGCCTGGTTGCAAATGCGTTTGTTCATTCAATTATCTAAATGATATTTTTCTATCAAGCAATACATAATTATTGCTAAAAATCCCAACCAAGTACTTCGAATGAAATGTTTGTAGTAAGCTGTTGTGTATGTATGATTATTTAATAAAAACGGTGTGGGGATCCAATGATATAAATACACTTAACTGTATGTGCCGGTATGAGAGAAAAGGCAATTCCAACCTTCGGAACACACTTAAACATGTTCTCCATTGGAGCGGAATGAATGGTGATTTATTCTATATATTAATGTTGTTTGTTTTGCAGAGCAAATCCAACGTCATCAGAAGAAGAACATCTGTCATCAGATACTATTGAAGAGTCGCATTTTAACCCCCATAAGAAAACAAAGATATTGATTCATGGTTGGCTTCACAATCCTCATCGACAATGGGTCCAAAACGTCGTATCTGAGCTTCTAAAACACGTAAGCAAGACTACAATTATTATTGAATGATGTTTTGGATATTTGTGACGTGTGGAAAATAATCATTATTTTTCAAATTCTTTACCTAAGAAATATCATTAAACTACCTGGCATGCGACCAGTGGGGCATGACAGTATATGTTCACCTTTCGCGAACATCTGGTAGCATCATTGCATGGGCTGTAATTCGTGAGTGCATGCATACAGTCTCGACTTGGTCAGAATATCCTTTTAATGCTGGCTTATACGAAGATACTATTTTAGCTGCTTTTAACGTGAGACTATAATGTGTAACTCCTTCACATAAGTGTAATTTCCCTGACTGTTAAATTATTATTAAGACTACGCTAAGTTGTTATCCTTTTTATACAATGCATATAATGCATGTTTTATTAAGAAATTAATAGAACTTGTTAGGTGGCTGATTACATTTTAGGAGGACATGAATGTGATTCTAGTAGACTGGAGTCTTGGTGCTGGAGTCTTGTATGGACAAGCCACTGCCAATACTCGTGTTGTCGGTGCTCAAATTGGCCAGTTCATCAACTTCCTGATCAACAGTACAGGGGCTACTGCAGATATATTTCACATCATTGGGCATAGTCTTGGCGCTCATGTTGCTGGTTACGCTGGGGAAATGGTTAACAATCTGGGCAGAATTACAGGTAGATAGATATAATTATCACAATTCTTATATATAGCTATTACCGAGTTCATGCATAGTTAATATTACCAAAGCGTTGAAAACATCACTGTATGATACAGATTGTAATATACCATACATGGCAGAAGTATGGTTGCACCACAGTAACCAAAATGTCTCAATGATTGCATGACGCAGTAAAATCATCATAATTTACTACTCAACCACCACCATATCATAATCATTCATTACCATCATCAACAACATTATCATCATCATCATCATCATCATCATCATCAACAACAACACCATCCTCCTATTTCTCCTTAACCTCATCTCCATGAACATCATCATCACCACTACCAACATCATCATCATCATCATCATCATCAAACACGTCACCTATATCCTGCTGAAGGTACTCATTATTATCATCAACTCATAGGTTCCCCTTATCATCGTCAATAAATCTATCAGCATTATCTCCATTATGGCACCGTCATGGCATTGATAATCATTATAATCATCATGAATCAACGTCACCACTGTCAGAATCACATTTTAAATTAAATACAATTGTTCAAGGTCTCGATCCTGCTGAGCCGTACTTTGAAGGGACTGATCCTCGTGTTCGACTTGATGTAACTGATGCCGTCTTTGTTGATGTTCTACACTCTGATGCAGCCAGCATTCTCTCCCTTGGACTCGGCGTCAAACAGCCAATGGGAGATGTGGATTTTTACCCCAACAATGGACAAGAGCAGCCAGGTTGTGACCATAGTGTTTTAACGAAGATAACGCACACCGTGTGGAATGCTGCTATGATGGGATATCACGGTGGGTAGTATACAATTATACTCTATTCATGCATTAATTTGGGATTGAAAAATACTTATTGTCTCACTGTTTCGTGTGAATCTCATGTAGAAATATTTGCATAACATTCATTATCAATAGCATTCCCTTTTGAATTGTTTCATGAATTGGTGATGTATTACTAAATGAATCCCTTTGTTAACGCTAAATAGTTAGAAATTGCAATGCATAGGTAAAAACATAATTATATAAGTTGATCAGGTTTTTTACATTATTTTTCTACTCATTTTTGGTATGTTATATTATTTATTAACTGTGGATTATATAACAATATATCCAATGTTCGGAAAACTGCTATCATTACTGTAATGAAATGATTGCTTGGTTTGAACAAAACAAAAATTTAAACTATGTGACTGTATAGTACAGAGATGCCATTTGCTATAACAGGAGCTGAAGCTGCCATTGGTTGTAGTCACATGCGCGCAGTCTACTTGTTCACAGAGTCCATCAACTCACCATGTCCGTTCCAGGCATACCCGTGTACAAGCGGAAAGGAATTTTCAAAGGGACATTGTTTGCGTTGTTATGGAAACAAATGCTCACGAATGGGTTACCATGCAGACAAGTATGAAGGCAGAGGTTCACTCTACCTGCAAACAGAAAGCTCAGTCACATACTGTAGTAAGTGGGGAAGTAATGAATGTTTTTAGTACATGTATTTACATGTAGCTCTGCCTGACCTGCATTTCTAAACTTTTGTTTGTATTATCCATGAGTATGCCGATGATAATATTTTGATACAGGTTTATCTGAACGTTCGATATTATGAGACGGAGAATTTTTTGTCATATTATACATAGTTCAGTTTCGAAGCTTAAGAAATGATGTGTAGAAAATTGTTTTTCCATATGTGCGACTACTAAAAGTAGGGTGTTGCAAACTAAAACAGGCTTATTAACTATAGCTTAATCATTATATACATTACGTTAAAAAAGTAATATCCATTAAAAAAACTTAAAATGTTTATACAAATAAGAATTATTTTACGTCAGGTTACCACTACCAGGTTAATATTTCCTCGGATAGCAATATGGATGGTATTGTGAGGGTCGTCATGCACGGAAGCGCTGGGGATACCGCAACCAAACAACTCATGACGTATGTCGTTTTTGTCATTTACTGCAGCAAATTATTAAATATACAATGAGTTTACATAAACATTTTGTATATTGGATACAATAAACCTTAGCAATAGTTATAAATGTATTAAAATTATATTGCCCGCCCATTAGCTTGTACATTATTATATAACATTATTTATATAGCCATTTTACGTATACACGTAGCAATGTTTAAGTAGAGTGCGCCTAGCTAGTACAGTGTTCATACAACCACTTTTATTGTCTAGGGATATTCCGATAAGATGTAATAAAATTATAATTATGACATGTATTAAAGACAATGCAATGTAGCGTAGGTTCTGTATTATTCAACATGGCGTCAGGTGTTTATTAATAAAAGGCGTAGTAATACCAATTGTTTTTTAACTCTACATACAGGTCAAACACTGTGGTAAACTCACATAACACACTTTCACGTCTCGTCACTTCGCGGATGAATTTACGTGACGTCACCGGAATTACCATTAGCTATGACGAAACCAACAACATTCTAGTCAACTGGATGTACCCGGATGACTGGAAGATCATGCGCGTGTCAGTGTTTGAGGGAGAGAAGCAGAAAACGTAATTCATTTTACATCTCTAAGAAATAGGTGATTTCAAATAAAAACATAAAGTGAATTTATAGAATAATAAACTAAAAATAGAAAAACAAGTTTATTAAAATTAATGTAATAATGTTTTTACAATAATCAACAGAATGAAAGTATTAGAAAATAAATGAAAAACCATAATGTGTAGCCCTACATAGTTTTTTTTCATATCTACATGAGTGATACTAGTTATAAAATATGTTATTATGAATGCTACACAACAGTACTGGAATTTAATACCAATACTATTCTATAGCATGTATAATAATATATTTTTCTTTTATTGGTCATACAATGTAGATAGTACTCGTATATACTCAGGCACATTCCAGACTCCAAGCATAGTGGTGAGTATAACAGAATATTCAAAATGTCCAGGATACCACTATGCGTATAGCAACACGGTGCTGTTGACTAGTAGCACTGTCTCTGTATGAAACGGGAGCGGGATGTAGCTCAGAGGTAGAGTGTCCGCCTGTGGCGGGATGGGTCGAGAGATCGATCCTCCACAACGCAAAGCATTTTTATGGGCTATTTTCCGTTCCAGCCAGTGAAACACGTCTGGTTTATCAAATTCCGTGTTGTGTGCT
>JAUTCZ010049058.1:0-11395 GCA_032273805.1 Melanodrymia brightae | reverse complement strand
TTTAGCGTTCTTTCTGATGGGTTCGGTAAAGAAATAAGTAAATGCGTTATTTTAGGGATTACAAGAGATTTTACAACGATAATTCTACCCAAAACTGTTAGTTTTCTAGTTGACCACTGTTTTATAGTATTCTTCATTTCCATTATTTTTGGTTCGTAATTTTCATCTATCATTTGTTGCATATTTAAGGAAAAGTTAACTCCTAGTAGATTAAAATTTTGGGCTCCCCATTCTAGCTTCCATTTTGCTGGATGAAAGACCTCTTTTGAAAACTTTTTACTACCTATCCATATAATTTTTGATTTAGAGTAATTTATTTTCAAACCAGAAACATCTGCATACATGTCTAATATACTTAGAGTACTGTCTAGGGACTGAGGTGATCCGTCTAAAATAAAGGTGGTATCATCTGCATATTGCGAGAGAAGGTACTCTTCCCCGTCAATATCTATTCCTTTAATATCGTTTGAATTCCTGATTAATATAGCTAGAATTTCGGCACACATGATAAAGATGTAAGGCGATAGAGGATCTCCTTGTCGACATCCTCTTTCTAATTTAAAACTTTCTGATAGAAACCCATTTTGTAATATTCTCGAAACAGAATTTTTATAAAGAGTTTTGATCCACTTTTTAATCGAATATTTGAAGTTAAAAATATCTAGGGTTTGCTCAATAAAGTCCCAGGAGACAGAGTCAAAAGCTTTTTCAAAATCTATCAAAACCAACATACCTGGAATTTTATGTCTTTCTGTATAGTCCATTATGTCAAATATTAATCGAATGTTTTCACCAATGTATCTGCCTTTGATGAAACCAGTTTGATCATTAGCAATAATTGTATCGAGTACGGTTTTTATTCTATTTGCTATGCATCCTGCAGCTATTTTATATATACAGTTCAACAAAGTTATTGGGCGCCAATTTTTAAGAAACTGCTTAGGTTTATTTGATTTCGGTATGCAGGTAATAATTCCTAGTTTTTGAGTACTGGACATTTCATTTATATTATAACTATAGTTAATAGATCTAACAATAAAGTGACCTAGGTCAATCCAAAAGAATTAAAAAAATTCAGCTGTGAAGCCGTCTGAGCCCGGACTTTTATCATTTTTCATATTTTTAATAAATTCTAATGCTTCACTGTACCTTATTTCGCCTTCTAAGTCTTCTGCTACTGTATCCGATAGTTTATTTGCATTAATGTTATTAATGTGTTCGGTGGTTTGTACTGTGTTTCTTTTAGAATATAAATGTTCATAAAATGTTTTGGTTTCCTCTAAAATGTTTCTTTGTTCAGTTATTACAGTACCGTTATCTAATTCTATTTTGGAAATAAATTTGCTGTAGTAGTTTCTCGATTCTAAATTACAAAAGTATTTAGTAGGCTTCTCGCCTTCTTCTATCCATTTTGCTCTAGATCTGATAAATTTACCCTTTAGTTTCTTTCTTCGTAGTTCTATTAGTTCATTTCTTTTTGTTTCTAGTAAGTCAGAATTTATATCATTTTCCTCTTCTTCTAACACCTTTATTTCTTCAATAAGTTTTAATTCTAACATATTTTCAAATTTTTTCTTAAAAGTTGAGTATGAGATTGTTTTACCCCTTATTTCCATTAATAAGACTTCTAAGAATAGCTGATCATTAATCGTGAATAGAATATTTTCATTCGAAATTAGATTTATATTTTCGATGTTGTATACAGGGATGGCATATTGACTTTTAATATTTATGATAGTATCTTTGATAGAATCAACATAAGTTTTGTCTTTAAGCAATGAATTGTTGAATTTCCATAAGCCTTTACCTTTTTCAAAATGTTGTACCTTTAAGTGTAACACTACTCCAGCATGGTCAGACCTGTAGCTACTTTCAAACGAGACTTTATTTACGAGTGACATCAAATTTTCAGATAAAAGATAAAAGTCTAATCTCGCTTGCTTAACTGGATTTTTTTTGGTCCAAGTATATTTCTTTAAATTAGGGTAAAGTTCACGAAATGGGTCCACTAGGCTATATTTTTCAAAATTTTCTAAAATTACGGCTTTGGCCTTAGGGTTATTTATATGTATGTAATTCTTGGTATCCAAATTTTGATTAAGTACTAAATTAAAGTCACCACAAATAATAAATTTATCGTTTTCAAATTCCTCAATGCAGTCAAATACATACTCATAAAACTGTGGTTTATCATCATTCGGCCCATAAATATTTACGAGCGTAATTCTCTCTCCTTCTATTGTTAAATCAAGTATAATATAGTTTCCAGAAATATCAGTTTTCATTTTATGCAGTTTGTAATCAAAGTTATTATTCAGCAGTATGGCTACTCCGCGTGAATTCCCCGAATAAGAACTAAATACGCATTTATATCCCCACTGTGATTGGATGTAAGGTTCTAATTCACGTAAGAAGTGTGTGTCTTGTAGACAATATATATTCATATTCTTTTGCCTCAAATAGTTTAGAACATCCTTTCTTTTTTCTGGATCACCCAGTCCCTGACAGTTAACTGTTATAATTTTTAGGGTAGCCATGAGTCAATGAATATATACCAAGTCTTAACCATATACACCAATATAAGACAAAGGAAGAATGCAGCTTTGAGAAATAGACAGGAGAGAGAAGAAAACTAAAAGAAAGAAAAGGGAAAGTAAACATTAAGAAATCCATTTTTCTCTACCTCGGTGAAAGTACGGAACAGATCGTAACAGTATGTGTTCAGCCAAATTAATGAACTTATAACGTTGTGTAATATAACAAAAAAGAAAATAAGACACACAAAGCAAAAACAAAGAACTGCAAAAATACACATAAACAGAGAACAGAGATATACAAAACGTAACAACATAAACAAAAATCGGTATTCATACTAATCATAGAAATATATGTCTGTGTAACTATTTAAAAAAAATAGTCAAATGTACAAATACCTACCTAATTATATACAAATACATCATTATGCACTCACCTACTTACGCCATACATACATCCACATACATACATACATACATACATACATACATACATACATACATGCATACATACATGCATGCATGCATGCATGCATGCATGCATGCGGATGTACATATATTGATATTGTAAGCAATACGATCTAAATAAATGTTAATAATAAATGCTCTATTGGCCGGAAAATTTAATCGCTTACGAATAGCATTACATTCGTAAGTACGGTGGCACTCGTCTTGAAATTCGGGACTACCTTTAAGCAATGCCATGTCTTTCTGGCTCAGACGTTCCATGTCGGTTATACCGTCTATGAACTGGTGAAAACTTCAAAAATCCCTATGGTAAACATTCAGAGACCTACCACATGACACATCATTGACACAGATGATGCCCAATGCAATACCTTACTTTGAACTACTTTATTCTTTTAGACCGTAGAAGACGGCGGACAAACAATATGGCTGTGCTTACGACTAGGGGCACCGGTGGAGCAAGATACGCTCACACCTGGTATCATCACTGCTGTGGCTACGATTAGTGACTACATGCTGTCACCACTTTGTCGCCATCTCCCTTAATACAATAGGCTCTGCCTTGTGCAGATACGTATTTGGCCATGTAAATCTTTTGTCGTTTAGATGCTATATTATAAATCGCATTACTTCATAGCGAAGAAACCATAAGAAAGTTTTTCTTTCATAGCTTCTGACCACAATCCACCATCATAATAACCAACGATCTTTGATCCCGAACAATCTACGCCCCACTGAATACCAGACGATGCGCCCGTCACGCCCTTTAAACAGTGGTGTTTACAGTACCAGCGTCTTGCCATAAATGATTTATGACTGAAATACGATGTTAATAACGAGATGAATTGCTCAATTTACTCATCCCCGCGGTATCCCTCATTGATCATATCCATATAGGCAGCATTAATCGGTCTTTGCAAAATTTCCAGCTCTACTGACGTTATTGTGATTTTTCACAAATCTCGCTTGCGCTATGGAAGTACCAATTAAGCGAGCTTTTGACCCCGATCGATGTACCTCCTTATATTTCACAAAATTGATAAGACGCTGAAAATATTGATGGAAATCTCATTTTCTGATAATTATATTAATGGTAATCAATACGTTGAACATATGCCTGCGCATGCGAAATATAGTCTATAAACAGAAGATATTGAGGTAAAAAAAAGCAGAAAGAATTCGAATTAAAGGCGCTCGCTCGAGATTAAAGATGGATACTACCTTAAGTACGCATCAAAATGAAAAAAACAACAACACACTTATCTGCACATTGAGAGTTCAACCTACTGCACAAATAACCGCTCGGCCAAACCGGTCATTCTAAAAACAGAACGCCAGGTTAGCCGTGTTTATGATGTGTTCTGTCACGCACTCGGTTCGAAGTCAATGTAATACATATTATCAACAAGTTTTCAAATTCCAACTGGGTTTGTGGTGCACTTAGGGATGTAATTATTATATTGTTGTTTAACGACACCCCAGCACGAAAAAAACACATCGGCTATTGGGTGTCAATATATGGTGTAAACGAACAAAAATTAAGGATTTAAATATATCAGCAGAAACAGCGAACCAGGACATATAAGTGAAAAAACCCTTGTGTCTATAGTGGGATTTGAAACTACTTCACAGATTCGCATGCACTTTACAGTCCAACACCACAACCGCTTGGCCAAACCGGTCAATCTTTAAAAAGAACGCCAGTTTAGTCCTGTTACAGGCCTCCGTAGCGCAGTGGTTAACGCATCGAGCTTAAGACTGGTAGGTACTAGGTTCAAATTCCATTTGTGGCATACGGGATTTTAATCCCAGTACCAGCTCCAACCCAGACTGAGTTCTCAGACGAATTTCCACAACATGTGTAACAAAGGACATGCTATGTACTGTCTGTGGAAAAGTGCATATAAAAGATCCCTTGCTCCTTTTGAAATAGGAGTAACGGGTTTCCTCTCATTCTAACTTCTGTCCTGGGCGGGTAGTCGAGACAGCTGGACTGCGTGTCCAGGACAGACGTTCTAGACCATTAATTGGATATAAACACGTACATATCTAACTGTATCCGTGTTTAAGTCATGTATTGTCAAGCACTCGGTTCGCAGTCAATGTAATAACATAGTATTATCAGTCATTTATAAATATGACCCAGGACAAATAAAACACTTATGTGTACTAGTGGGAATTGAACCTACTTCACCTAATGCGATATCTTAGCTTACAAAGTATTTCTTATTATTAACATTGACGTTTACTTCCACGTTTTTGCTTACAATAACAACATTGTGTATATCCTATATTTATGGTCATCCAAAGTACTTTTGTCTAAAACAATGTGTATCGTATTAAATTAGACAAAAGTCCATACTAAGCTACTACAAACGCATTGGATATGCATAATTATATTGAATTTGTAAATAATAAAATGTAAATAAATGTTAACTTTAATAAATAAAAAATCTGTATTACGCAGAAATATGTGACAAATAGCATTATATGCTTACGTACAGTGGGATCCGTCGTAAACTTTTTAGTGTGCCTTTAACGTACACTACTTGGACACTTAGTTTGCAATACAACCAACTGATATATATATATTAAAGGGGATCAGTCGCCGATTTTGGCTTGATTCCTTGATATCTCTCGTGGGGATGCGGTTTTAGTTTTTTGTAGTTTAGAGTTTTAAGTATGAACACGATAAGTCGATTCTGTCAGATACAATTATGTTTTGTGTTCATGTCGTACCAGGTTCAAGACGCCATCAGACGTTCGCCGTGTTAACGACACCAGTTTAATCACAATACGTCAAACGAGAATCAGGCTCGTACGATTGGCCTTTACACTAGACGTTGCCCGTTTACGGGTTGCCATGGTTCTGTCCAATGGACGTCATTTTCGTTTTCGAACACAGTCCACCTTAATCACCACTGTCCTTGCGAGCCTTGGTCAGATGTACATGCATATTTGATGAATAAAACTTGTCTCAATTTGGCATTACTTTTCCTTTCAAATCTAAAGGGGTAATTCCCCCCATTAGTTGCCAGCGTTAATTTCCTTAACTATATCCGTTTACGGCGGTTGGCAATTATTACAATACATGAAGCGGGCCGCTAATTTCGAGATACTGTATCGTGGATTACAAAACATCCGATTTGCGAGGAAAGCGTAGATTGATTTATTGGTTATTTCGCATGAAGGTAGGGGAATCCAGGTCCGCTGATTAAATTAATTACTCAATGACACATTTCACAATCCGTAAACAGCGCCAATACCACGATATATTGTGTGACATGTTTGTCAAATCTATACAACTTGTGCCGTCTCCTAAAATGTGATTTCCTGTCAGGTAACCGTGTGTCGGTCGTGTGTATATAATGCATGGAGAGTCCGCGTGTTTATCTCTACTCCAAGCACGTAAACAACCGCCCTGGCATAACCCAACCACACAACAACAAGAACGACAGGCCACACATACACCCACATCATCAATAGTTAATACTGAAATATAAATTATAGTTAGTGAGCAAAGGTTTCCCCAGAGCCATAATGAGTATAGGGGCCCCCTATCCCTTACCTGTTTTGCGATTTGATTTATTTTAAGAGAATTGTAAGGGCCTTAAATTCAGTTATTTGTCCATTTACCATGTATAATGCACAATCTATCAATTTTTTACTCATGGATTTTGCATAATAGTATTGCTGAATTTAGAAAATGTAAGCGCCTTAAACAAATCCTGGGGAAAGGCCTGGTGAGTATCTAATGAACGAACCAGTAACCCTCCATAATATTAAGAAACATTTCCGAGAAACACTCCATTCTTGAGATAATTATAATGAAGACGGGTGGGGTAATGGAAAGTTAGTGTTTATACAACCTTATTGAATTAACACAACAAATGCCAAATACACAATGTTGTTAATATAAATGAAAAGAATATCCAACAAAATAATAAAAGAGTAAAAGTCAAGTTTGTTTTATTTAACGACGCCACTAGAAACACATCGATTATTAATCAGCGGTTATTGGACGTCAGAAAAAAACAAGACCAGGGAGGAGACCTGGCCTAACCAAGAATCTCTTGCCACCAAGCTATGCGGCAACAAGGAGGACCTAGAGAGGACGATGCTATTCATCGAAAGATCAAAGATAGAAGTGTAATCGGCGAACGCTAAGAAGAAGAAGAAGGACGTCAGAAAATAAAAAAAAGAAAACAAGGCCTTGCAGACACATATTTTCAGAAAATTTATATCCGTCTTAAAACTCGGGAGTGTGCCTTTAAAAAAACATTAACATTCCATTATGATTAGATTGTGTAGTTCTGAATTTCCAATTTGGTCTGCAGCGTAATGTAAAACACCAGTCGAGTATTGAGACATCTTTGAAAAGACGTAATCGATAGCTCAAGTAGAAAAAAAATACATTCAATTCTTAATTTGAAGTGTTTCCGCTGTCAAATGTAGAACTTTTTACTCAATTTTGTTTTTTCTTCAATGGATTATGCGTTGAGTGTGTCCATTAAAAAGCCTTCTGACAGTTCGATCATATCAGCCTGGAATTTACTCGTGTCCTGGAATGGTGATGCTTTGCAACTGCAGAGACTATGAGAATCCGGTTTATGTACTGGTGTGTGATAGAGCTATTACATCCGAGGGTACATAATTTATTTAATTTTGTATGAAAATAAATATCTCCACTAAAAATATGATCAATAACAGTTTATGCTAAAACTACAAATATAAATTTGAAGCGTCGTGTTTTGTATTCATTTTGTGTTACAGTTATAACTTATTTGTGCTTATATCCAATTAAGGTTCAAGCACGTCTGTCATGGTGAGAGTCCAGCTAGCTCGACTGCCTGTCCAGGACAAAATTAGTACGATAGAGGAAACCCACTACTCTTGATTAGTAGCAAGTGCTATTTTATATGTACGTTCCCACAAACATGACTGACATAACTTGGCCTTTGTTAAACCAGTTGTGGACACTGTTTGGTGTAAGCACACCTACCCATCGAGCCTTGCGGAGCACTCCCTCTGAGTTAGAGCCGTTACGTTTGGTTGGAATGAATGAATTGATTTTTAACGACAGACCAGCACAAAAAGAAGTCGTCTATTGGGCATCAACTTTTGGTTGGAATTAACGTGACGAGCATTCACACAACGCAGAATTGGTATTAAAAAAAAGAAGGTAAAGTGTGCTTGTTTAACGATACCTCTGGAACACATTGATTATTAATATTAGATGTCAAACGCTCGGTTATATCATCACTGTCGCAGAGGAAACCCGATGCCGTCACGTCGGCTACTCTTCTTCGAATAACATGGATCTTTTGTGTGCACTTTCTCACAGACAGAATAGCACACACCGCAGCCTTTGATGGACCAGTCGTGGAACGGGAAATAACCCAACGGGTCCCCTGGTATTGATCTTAAAACTGGGCATTTAAGAATTTTAACTGCATATGTCAGGTTTTTAAATAATTAACGTCCTTATTTTTTCACGGACTACTGTTGCCGTTTGATTTTTCTTGTGGCATATTTTAGTTTTTTAAAGCAAAATTAATGGATGTTAATCGGGACTTTTCAACAGATTCTGTATCCAACCCAGCATCAGACCGTACAACGTGTTCGATAGAGGCAATAGCTCGAAATGAATCGTTAAAGCTTTCAGAAGATTTATTGGGAACACTTATGGTCTTTACACACACAATACTCTTTTCTGTGATGTGCTGTGCGGTTTTACTGTATCCAGCCTCCGAAAACTAATTTATCAGGCTGTTTAACAGTTTGGATGTTAAACCGTGCGTAAAACCGCTGTAAAAGGAACGCCAGTCCAGTAATATAATAAGATGAATCTTTTTTCGGTTTTTTGTTTTGGTAGTTGAGTATCATTTCTCATTTTCTATTTTTGTAGATAAGTTCAATGACCCCAGAAAGAAATATGATATTGTCAGGGTTGGGGCCATGATATCAATACCATACATTAATTCATATTATAAACTAAAGATTATAAATACAAAATTATGCAAGTATTATGGAACACATAATAGTGTTAAAACAGTAATAATGAACATGAATATAAATATACATGCACATGTATAACAGAATTTTATGATATTTGGGATCAACAGTTAAAGGGATAGTCCTGAGGTCTAAGATGAGTGCCACCGGACTTGCGAATCTAATGCCATTTGTAACATATTTCTGGCTAATAGAACATGTCTTATTATTATTATTGAAATTAACATTTACTTACATATCAGTAATTACAATATCAATAATTATGTGTATATCTAATGTGTTTGCATTTGCTTAATTTTGCCTACAATAATTAAGTACGTGTTACTTATTTGAGACAAAAGGACACAGTAAGCTACTATGTCATTTTAGATGTCTAGTAACATAGGATATACACATATTGATAAATTTAAATAATAAGAAATGCTCTATTAGCCAGAAATATGTTGCAAATGGCATAAAAATCGGGAATGTCCCTTTATAACATACTGATTTGATTAAATAAAACCACCAACATGTAATATCTGAACAAAATTAATAATACATGTACTATATAAAATATATCGTTAAAGTTATTATTTTAAAGCTTGCTTTCTAAAATTTGAAGTAAAATGAATGAGCAATTATTTATGAGCGGCCATCTTGGATTATGACGGCATATGCTCCGTGGATATTTTTTTGTTCGAGACATAGCCTTGCTGTGTCCCCCCATCCAAAATGGCATGTTAGTATCACATGTTGAATAAATATACCATAACTCTACGGAAGTATGGGCAGCCATCTTGGATTATGACGTCATATATCCAGTGGGGTGTTCTGTAAACGTGGTCCTATATCATTTTATTTTATTTTAGACGTATTAACCTTGCTGTGTGCCAAATGGCGTTTTAGTATCACATTTTGCACTATTATACCAAGACTAACTGGACTATGACCGGTTATTAGGGAGACACCGGTAGCTCAGTTGTTGTACGCTTTTTGCTCATCATAGTGTCATTGAGAATACAATAGTATTACTTATTTTGCTTATAGTGTGGTATGAAGTGTGATCCCGTAGGATTTGTGTGCTAAAATTGATTTTATTACATTTTTTAGCTCATTTGGGGTCAATTTGAAGGAAAATGATGGGGTTCAAATGTTCCGACCCCCCAACCCCCTCCGAACTGACTTAGCACTTATCTCTGGTAATAATGAACCGATTTTCATAATCTTTGGGTCGTTTTGGGGGTTTATGATGATGCTGAGTCCAATTATGACACTTTTGAAGGGTGGGGATGGAATGGGGGTGGGGTGGTGGGGTGGCAGGACATAGGCTGCTACTAAATCTCTGTTGTTATCGCACTTTTCTCAGAGTCACAGTCTGATGAACGCAGAGGTACTAGTAATTTCTCTGCCCTTTAGACCCCATCCACAGATTACGCAACCCTGTCTCTGCTATGATGTAGTCCCCGGGCATCTCTGCTTTTGTGGTCGGTCCTAAGAGAAGAACCCAGACTACGCTCAATCTTTACAGCTGCGCCCTCAATATTCAGCAGTCAGTAGGTAACACCAACTGGATTATCTTAATATGTGCTCTGCATATTGTGTTTGCTGCCATACATGCTCTCTGTAAAACGATCTAAAGCTGCACATACACTTCTGTAGCTCTTAGCGGGATTTACGGATGTAAAGCACGCAAGCAAGGCGTTGAGTACCACATCACAACAAGCCTGGCAATCCTGATGATGAGATTCAATGTTATTTTCTCTGCCGTTCCACCTGCAATTCTTCGTACCCAGAGCGCTGAAGAAGGCTCTACATAAACACAATCCATACACGGTTAAGATCTATTAAGACATCCAGTCATGGTAAATAGGAAATCTAATGCCACATGCAGATGGAGAATAAGATATTGAAGAGCTTGCCCAGTTTCTCTCGCAATACCTCAAGCATATGAAAACCCTGCTGCATTTTATCAGTGACTGCCTCTCAGGTGATTCGGAAGATTACTTGGCTGCGTTAGAGAATCTCATTAAGTATTTCTTCTTGCATGGTCTCCTGAACTATACTATCCTGATGCCAGTCCGTCTTACCCAAATGAACATTCTGAAAGTGGATGATACAACTACATGGGAAGTACTGACGTCTATAGATTTCGTTGAGGCAAAATTAGAATCTGAATCTACTTGTTACCACCACACCTCATCTTGCTCGTATAGTCATGCAGTACTCCAATAGGTTCCCTCAAATCTCCAAGTCTTCTGAGAGAAGTGAACACTACCAGCTTTCTGGAGATGTGAGGTCAAGAGCAACCACTCCGAAACTCTGTCGCTCTATCATGTTATGTTGTGTGGGCAATCTATTCACAGTGAAGTCTCCATTAAAGAGCCTGGTTTCATCAG
>JAUTCZ010049057.1:0-19995 GCA_032273805.1 Melanodrymia brightae | reverse complement strand
TGGATAACGATTGCGCTAGCTACAGCGGAATCAACAAACATCACGAATGAACAAGCATCATTAAACAAAAAATCTGCCATTTTCCATGGCCGACGATGGATTTTTCTGAAGATTTTTTGTACGGGGTATGTAGGCCTAATTGCATTACAATATTTTTATTTGTTAACCTAAAGTTATATACTTTGGACACAAACTATGACTTTCTTTTTATTTTGAAAAATGTTTGCCTTTTTTCTCTACGTTAAATGAAACTAAAGTTATAGATCTACGAAAAACATACTACAAATGTTCAGACATGAAGTATAAATGTTTTATTGTGTTATATTGTTTCAGTCAAGCTGTTATAGTGGACAAAACCATGTATATATCTGGACAGATCGGATTCGAACCCTCTACCATGGAGATCGTGTCTGGAGGTGTGAAAGCTGAGGCTGACAAGGTAACCCAGTTATACAGACACAAATTGCACACCAGTACTGAAATTTCACTTCCAAAACATGTAATTCAGTCTAGCATCGATTATTGAGCTAAGTTATATGTAATGCTTGATATACATGTATTGACAAGTTCAAGTTTAGGCATTAAACCCCCACTTTCATTGTAACTGTCACTCAATATTATTATTAAGGTTTTTAAATGGAGTTATTTCCCTTATATAACAGAACAACATGATAGTAACAAATAAACTATAAAGACTGAGGTAAATAATATTTATTTTTAAAAATATATTTATATTTTAAGCGCTTGTAAACTGTATATGAGCATAATCAAGACATTTGCATACACAAAATCGGAATCAACATTTGCAGTCATTATTTGTAAGTTTTAAAGTAAGAAGTCTTAAATTCAACTTGTTTGTTCTCACAAACTTTTGTTTTGCTTACAGGCTCTGAAGAACATGGGTGCCATATTGACTGCAGCTGGGACGTCTTTTAGCAATGGTGAGCAAAGAAGTATTTGGTGATCATCACAGATAATTTATTTTATAAATATGAAATGTGAGCCAGTTGATCATACATACATGTAGACGCATGAATAACTGGAACTATTTGTTGGTGTAACACCAAGCTTATGTACATGCCTGTATTAATTTATTTTATTACATTAGTTTGTCCATATAAAGATAAAGTTTCTTTATTTAACAACACCACTGGAACGCATTGATTATAAATGCACAGTTATATCGACACTTGGTCACAGAGGAAACTCACTGCCGCAACATAGGCTACTTTTTTCGAATAACATCAAAGGATCTTTAAAAGTACATTTTCCCAGACAGGATAGCACACACCACTGCCTTTGATAGACCAGTCATAGATTACCCAATGGAAGATAGATCTTTGACCCATTGAATGTCAGGCAGACACTCTTGCACTGAGCTACACCCTGCTGCTATTTTGTACAGTGTAGATATGGGATGTGTTGAGTTATTAACCCAGTTTGAGATACATGTACATCGTAACATGTACATGTAGTTACGTCAGTGCCAAATTTCGGACTGTCTGGGCTCTGCGCATGCATGCAGTGTCTATTATGGTGGTGGTGGGGGAGGGGCTCTTCAGAAAATGTATTCAACTTTGCAGTTGACAGAGAGGTTTGAGGGTGTTCCACATTTCTAAACTCGCGATATGTCATTTTCACCTGCCAATATTTATTTTTTTATGTATATCTGATCATAGCTATTTTAACTTTTGTGGTTAAATTATAGACACGAAAAAAGTGAAAATGAAATACCCTCGAATAATAATACATATTGCACAGTAAGCTACTAGTTTTGTTCAACAGCAATTTTCCTTTGTTTACATACTCTTTGCCACTGACAGGACATGTACCACAGCCTATGTGGGCCACTGTTTTGAATGGGGGACAATGTAAACACGTCTACAGATGGGCATGAAGCTGGTATAATATATACATTTGTACCGTATAATTTTCTACATTTCTGCTTTCAGTTGTCAAGACAACCGTTTTGCTGAAAGACATCAATGATTTTACTGCTGTCAATGAAATCTATGCAACATGTAAGACTTGATATATACACATACAATGCCATGTCATTAATTCATTATTTATTAATATGTGGCTGATTATTTACATTACTCACTAAACAAAGAAAGGAGAGTAACTCTAAGCTCAATGTTATCAATTATATGCGTACACATTTCACATATGTATTTTCTTTTCTTTTATTGTTAATTGTTTTATAACTAATGAGCTGTAATTGCTCAAAGTTAAGCAAAGAATTGAATTTAATGAAAATATATATCGTTATTTCAATTAACTCATGGAAGCTTCTCATTCTCTCTACCTTCTATGTTACTGTATTGCATGTAGATTCATATTATAAAGTGTAATAATCAGATCAATTATTATCTGTTTAAACAGTTCATTATAATTATAACTAAGCTTGTGATATGCTGCATGTCAACAAATTCCATACTTTGACTTAATGTTTATCAAATGTAAGAAGTTTGAGAATGTTACACGAGTGGCCTGTAGAGAACACTGACCTCACGCATTGTTTCAAAACGTATCTAAGGAGGCAAAAGCGAATTATATACGTTTTGACAGACCCTAAAAATTAATTTAAGCAGATGAAATTAAGATTTGCAAAGTGGCTATAGGAGTTGCGTGACATAAAATGATACGATACGTCACACGTTGAATGATGAATCCGCCGTGAAAACTAATTACGTCACGAGATAGCCATGCAGGGCACAATGCACAGTTCACGCTCGATCTATTGGATTACTATTGATCAACCAATCACAAGTTTCAAAAAGTCATCTCTAATACCTATTAGACATTGCCCATGTGAGACGAGAACTTTCACACAGATTTCATTCAAAAAGGGTTGTAAGAAAATTTGGGTAAAAGTACTGAACAGATTGTTTTTGATTTTGTAGGAAAACTTTGAAAAGCTGTAAGATCTGGGTTTTTTGTTACAGATTTTACCAGTAAGTTACCGGCCAGAGCAGCCTATCAAGTGGCCGCCCTACCCAAGGTGTGTATTATCTATTAATCGTGGGTACATGTATTAGTTTTGATGTGTTATGTATTGCCATCCTATTGCCTAGTGGATTGACGGAAAAACGTCCTGTAAATTATTTGCTTCTCTTTGAATATCAGCCCAAAAATATTAATAAAATGTTTTGCAAGTGTCATTTAGGTATTGTTATTATAAATCTACATGTAGGTAATAAAGAGAATATTAAATTTGTGTCTATTTAATATTATGTATGCAATACTCATGCCAAATTACAATATTTTCATCGAACTCGTTGGAAAAATATGATTAACTTTTGGTATTCTTGTTGTACGCTATACAATGTATATATATTATATATTGCATAGATACTCGATTAAAATCCTTTATGTTCTACAGCATAGCTGAATGTAATCTCAACGAAAGATTTATACATTTTGAGATGCATTTTTGTAAGTACAGCTGTTTACTATTTAATATTCCTGTTATCAATAAGAAATTGTATATTTTCAGGGCGCTCTAGTTGAAATAGAAGCTATAGCTGTTATAGGCGACATACAGGATGAGTGATTTATAAATGTGTACATGGTAGACCTCTCAAAAATTACTATCTACTAGTACACATGTAGTATACAGTAGATCTTTAAAATATAAATGTTATCAGGCAGCTAAATATTCATGTTCACTACAGGTCTATGTAATATTATAAAGTTAGTCTATTGTTATTTACTATTTCGATTTTGGGGTGTGGGATGTACATGTAGGTCAATGCAAGGGCATTCGCCGGAGGTTTGAGAAGTTCAAGGATTGATCCGTCTCAGTGGACCATCCGTAGTTAATGTTTCTCATCTGCTGGCCCCAGATCTCTCCTCTATACAGAGTGGAATAAAAAAGAGAATTATATAATTGTGTATTCTTGAATTGCTGAAAAACAATGATGACAACCTTTGTTACTGTGTTTCCGTGTTGGATCGTCAGATATTTCAGTATTAACAGTTTCGGTAGATCCTGAAATTAATGCGATCATTATATTAATGCGAAAAATGCAAGTGAGAATTATTCGCATTAATAATGTAACACATTTATGTTAACCGATTGCTACACAAACGTGTTGTTAGAAAAAGTATTATATCGCAACGCATTTATGTTAACCAATTGCTACACAAACGTGTTAGAAAAAGTATTATATCAAAGGGAGATCACTCGCATTAATTTCATGTCGCATAAATTTAGTAGTGACACATTAATTTCATGATCTACGGTATGCAGATGAAAAATGTGCACCATTCTGAATGTATTCAAGGGAAGTATTAAAGCAATATTATGTAAAACTCGTCTGATATGCTTTCCATAATTATTTTCTCATTGCTAATAGGGAGATATTAAAGATCATTCATTAGCTACGCATCGTCTAATAATATAAAATGTTTATTCTGTTAGTCATCTAATTACTAACAGAGTGAAATGCAGACATAATTATGAAAGATAATTCACTTTTTAAAATATTGTTTTGCATTAGTAAAATATTTCAAATTATGGAAAAGTGACATTCTGAGTTTAACCGAAAACAAGATTTTGGGAGTAAATGAAGAATTTATGGCCTTAATTTCCAATTGATTGTCAAATAATGTTTCCTATATGATCATGCATAAAGGATGTGATCATTCTAAACACATGTGCTTTGAATCTATGGTTGAATTTTCATCTAGCCTTTGCTTTGCAAATGATATCGCTGTTATGCATATATAGATGTTGTGTGGGTGTTTGGTTACGATTGTTATAGAAATAAATATAAATGTTAATTATTCTTTACACAAAACAAACAGCTACGTGCTGTGATTTTTATTGTATTCAGAATTATTATACAATGTACTTGGAATAAACATTTATTTTGTTGATTTTGCAATTTTGTCGTTTCTAATAGTCTAAACCCTAGATAACTTACCATAGTTATACAGACACAAATAAGCAACGATTGCACGTGTTTCATTTTTTTATATTTTAAAAGTGTTTACATAAAGATGTAACAATTTTCACAATCTGACAAATATGAACAGTGAAAATTTAGATGCAATAAATTATTAATAAAAAAATAATGTAATAAATAACAACCACTGTATTGTGACAATACAACATATTCAGGTAAGATGTACAAGCACATTCCAAAATGTTACTAAAATATACATAGTGATGAATTTGTATAAAGTTTTATGTAAGGTTGAAGTGGTGATATAAAAACAATTACACCATGATGTAACTAAGTATTATTGTGACTAATCACACTTCGTACTTACCGTAAAAGAACTTTGACTGTGTATTTTAATCAGGCATGTGTTCAGAGAACCAATATATCGCGAGTACTTGCTAGACTGATTTTTGTACCAAATATTAAATGAATGCGATACGATTGATACCAGTTAAATTACATGCGAGATTTCGCGATCTATCTCTTCTCTGAACATGCCCCAGTTCAATGATCATTTACTGTAGATATCGCAGATGTTTGAAAAAATAATATTGAACATTACTGTAGATATTGCAGATGTTTGAAAAGATAATACAGATGAGCAGTACAGTAGTTATTTGCAGATGTTTGAAAAGATAATATAGATGAGCATTACTGTAGATATTGCAGATGTTGGAAAAGATAATATAGATGAGCAGTACAGTAGTTATTGCAGATGTTTGAAAAGATAATATAGATGAGCATTACTGTAGATATTGCAGATGTTTGAAAAGATAATATAGATGAGCATTACAGTAGTTATTGCAGATGTTTGAAAAGATAATATAGATAACCATTACTGTAGTTATTGCAGAATTTTGAAAAGAAAATATAGATGAGCATTACAGTAGTTATTGCAGATGTTTGAAAAGATAATATAGATGATCAGTACAGTAGTTATTGCAGATGTTTGAAAAGATAATATAGATGAGCATTACAGTAGTTATTGCAGATGTTTGAAAAGATAATCTAGATAAGCACTACTGCAGCTATTGCAGACGTTTGAAAAGATAATATCATTGAACACTACTGTATTGCAGATGTTTAAAAAGATAATATCAGTGGGTTTGGGAACATTAGCGTCATTTTGATTGTAACTGGGAATAAAAAAAATTTGTAAGAAAGAAAAGGAGATTTGGGAAGCCAGGTACAATGTACATGTACCTATAGTATGTTTGGTACTGTAAAATTCTTGGATACATCAGTACTGTTCTTTAGAGAAAATTATTTCATTATCTTAATGAATCAAAGAATCGTTTCATTTAATATTACTGATTGTGAGACGACATGTGATATTGGCCATGTAAACGTTTGAACAGTTCAGGAAGTTGGTTTAGTGAAGGGTTTACCTGACACCTTATAAACATATTAGAATACCATACTTTAAACCACCAGTGTTGCAGTCAAACATTTCTAGTGTATCAAGTGAACGCATACATGTAATTAGGATAAAATTTAAATAATTATATCTTTCTCTCATACATCTGGTAAAATAGAAATAGCCCATCTGTCAAGTTTGGCAACATGGAAATCTGATGATAATCAGTTTTCGTTACACGTCAAAATGCGTAGGAGAATTTTACAGCAGCTATTTTACTTTATTTTATTGCAATAATAAATGGATAGCAATAAAAGTTTCTGAAAACATGTTTTAAACAACCAAATATGTCATAACAACACAGTGTGTTCACAACAACAGTTACATTGGATATGACATCAATCATGTATGTAGGGTTTAACGATACATGGAATTTACAAATTTTAACCAAATTTAATGTTATGGATATTATACATATAGATTTATAATATTTTTTAATATTTTATTATGCTAAGAGAATTGAATAGAAAAATAATCAAATCTCCTTTTGAAATTGAACAAATCTGTATTATGAGATTCACACATCACAGTACATGTATTATAAATAAACATATTGCACATACAAAATTTAAAAATAGTTATCACAGAAGAAAAACAATGTGAACCAACAAATTTATGCATTACCAATATGGTTTGTCAGTTGACTAAATATTTCAAAGAAATGCACAACAAACGATATGATGCCTTAAAATCAACAATATTGTACATTGTGTAATATACATGGACACTGTCATGATTGTACATTGTTTTACATTGTGTAAATAATTACAGTGGTAAAAATGGTACTGTAAATACTTGGTTATAAACTTGGGATTCTAGTTTCTCAAATGCATTCTATTCAGACCGAGGTTCCATGTGAGACAAAGAGAATCTATCATGAGTGACTGTTGGAGACAGGGAAATCCCAACCCAAGAGATCATCACTGCAAATTTTGTACCTGCAAGTATCATTTATATACTTTAGGATAAAAAAAAAAAGTTAAACCTAAAAAATAAGGACTTCAACTGACCAAAATAATGGTTTTAATTTGAATAATAAATCTGTCAAAACAACAATAAACTTCCTTTTAAACCTGTACAATATAATAAATAGATTAATTTTCCCAAAACCGTTCATTTGTGTATATAAAAATTCAACCTTATTCATTTTCAAAACTAAAAAAACAAAGTTCTACAACAGTAAATAAATTAACTAAATTTCAGCATAAAGTACAAAGATATAAAAAGACAATAAATGTCTTGAAAAAAAAAAGTTTGAAACAAAAAGGGTTTTATTTCAGTTGTGTAATCATTGTGTACATATATACACTTGAAAATAAGAAATACCGGGTAGTTAAAATAATACTGTCTCACCATTTTGAAAAGTGATTTTCAACCAAGTGACATATAACATTTTAGTCACCCTCTGTCGTATAAAATTAACAAATTTTTCATATAATAATTATGAGTTCTACATTTTTGTCTTTCACAGGTATGTCTAACAATAATCACCTACAGGTACCATTGGGCACTTTCATTTAATCCAAAATATTATTTTTATTGTATTATATACAGTCAAGTATCAAAATAATGTAGAAAACAGTATTTTTTCCCCAAACATTGTTACATTTATATTAAATCACATTCTTATGACCAAATTAACTGAATTACAATTTGAACAAAAACAACACCAAAATCACATAAATATAGGCAAGTCATTATTAGCAAATGTTGTCCAACATAGTAAGGCAACCAATATTACATATTGTTTTTAAGACAGAATTTTACTCCCTTCTAAAAAGAAATTGAATAATAATAGTTATTTTTCATTTGAACAGAAAATAAAAAAATTGGGATACTATAATGATAGCGATAAATACCAAAGTTCATGGAAAATGCTCAAATCGTCCGTGAATAAATTAGCTACTTTGGCAAGCTGCACAGTGAAAAAAAAGGCTCAAAGACCATGCAACCATCATTGTGATAATTTTGACAATACTGGATAATAATGTCAAAATAGCGATATGTAGAAATTCTGTTACAAATGTCTCACAACCATCAAACAAATTGCGCAGTCATGTATTCTAAGCTGACTTTATTAGCATAATTAATGCAGAAATTGAAACATTTACTTACTACATGTACTAATCTCTGAATTTGTATTTTCACAAGCCACAGGCAAAATATATTTAAAAATTTCATGAAATAGTATAAATAGAATGCATACAAAAGTGTTCATTTTATACCTTAAGAATACATGTAATTATATTTACTTATAATTTACCTGAGCAGACAGTTCTAAACATCAAAACTTTGTTTGATTTTTAAGGTGTCAAAATTGGCAAATGCATGCCTGGAAATATTAAGAAATCAAATGTGCTAATAAGAATTTCCCTGTATCCTACATATTTTCGCATTTCAAAATTCTAGTAAAAATAATTACTTTAAAAAGCCATACTATTGATTTTTGCTTTTATTGTCCATCACTGAACAAACATGTTACATGTATTTCTTATTTTTGAAAACCCAATAGGTGTACATTTCTTGAATACGAAAATTATTTTATTGATTAATAGGTAATAGTTATATACAGGTTTGGTTGGAAAAAAGGTGTAATCAACGGAGTATTTTGCGTATAGGTGGGTAAAATTTGAGCCAAATGTTTGTTTCATTATAGAATATTCCAAGCTTAAAATAACATCATCTCAAACACACTGTAGAATATATCACATCTGTCACACAAACAGAAAATGTTTTTCGCACAACATAATTTCATATTGCTGATACAATATTGATAATCTTGTAATAAAATATAAAATCCAGTGACGGTTTTCACATCATGAATACCATGTTGGTATTAAACTAATAGGGCAATTATTATCAGTTTTGTGTTCACAAATTCTCCATGAGCACTATACATATAGCTCTCGTCCACATATTTAAGATCTTGTGAGATAATCAAGAGGTGAAATGCACATCTAGAATTGTCTGGAATCAACATGTTTTTCACTCTTGGCACATAGGACCATACATATACATATTCTACAATGTGGCTCACAATCAAAGATATTCAACGTGTTTGTGAAAATGTAATAATTTTCAGACTTCAACATTGCATGAATTCCATCTCACTGGCCATGTGACATTATTTGGTGAAGATTAATATAAACATTTTACATGCACTTCAACATATCGGCATGAATTATTATTCTGTGGCTTCCGTTACTATATTACAGTGGCATCGTTACCCTTGATAATTGACACAAGTGCAGCTCCCTAATAATACTTTCCCATGCAGAAATGGAATCCAATATAAAAGAGATTCCATTCCCACCTGCTAATTTGATGTTCTTAGAGTGCACAATTATTTACACATAATCATGTAGCTGAATATTAATTCAATAAAAATTAATGACACCGGCATCGAATGCACATGAGAATTTTTTTTTTTTTTTTTAAATGCACTTTCCATTAAAGGTGCTGAATGGTGTGTTGTTATTGTGTGACTGGGAAATTCGATGTCAAAATTCCCACGCTGCATAATCAACAGCTTGTTTCTTTCGTAATCTACTTCAGGCTAGACATGTTTTTAGTCTCTCATGCTCCAGTGTAGACCGTGTTTCATCTCTCATGCCATAGATCAGTGTAGACAGCATATTTCTTATTTAGACATGTTTTTATTCGCTCATGTTCTAGACCAGTGCGTGACAGCATGTTTCTTCTCATACTCTAGGTTAGTGGAGACAACATGTTTCTTCTACTCTCATACTCTAGGTCAGTGTAGACAACATGTTTCTTCTCTCATACTCTAGGTCAGTGTAGACAACATGTTTCTTCTCATACTCTAGGTCAGTGTAGACAACATGTTTCTTCTCTCATACTCTAGGTCAGGGTAGACAACATGTTTCTTCTCTTGTACTCCAGGCCAGGGTAGACAACATGTTTCTTCTCATACTCTAGGTCAGGGAAGACAACATGTTTCTTCTCATACTCTAGGTCAGGGTAGACAACATGTTTCTTCTCTCATACTCTAGGCTACTTCTTAATTGAGTTGACCAAACTATTGTTCAGTTCCTTCCCATACATCACATCTGAGGGTTAACAATGGGATGTTACTTGACAAACATTCCTTTCATTTTTTTCCATACATCACAGCTAAATGTACAATGTAGCTGATAGTTAACAAGGCTTTTTCTTTTCGTTTCTTCCAATACAGTAGTAAATCAGTAGTAGATCACACTTTAATTCAGCCTTTATCACAAAATAAAAACGTATAACTTCAGTAAAACTGAGTATTTTGTTCTTGTGTAAATGGTATTAGACCATACTACGACCTATTCTCATAAAAAAATACGCTCCATATTATCTCTTTCAATACTAACTGTAGCTTCAAAACCCATTCCACTATTATAAGTGATGTTCTCTTCTTCCATATTAAATGGTTTGTATCTTGGTGTATCACACAACAGTACCACCAAATCTCATACCAATAACACCCATTCCGTTATCTCCTTCAATGCTAACAGTGCTATGTCTTGGTGTTCCCTGGATGATGTTTATTTGTGGACAAACGGGAGTTGTCTCATCAATATTATCACTGTCCTCTTCATCAGAGTCATAATACACAATAGGAATCTGAAAACAAACAAATAAAATTTATTTAACTAGAATTGCCAACATGGAAACAAACAAATAAAATTTATTTAACTAGAATTGCCAACATGGTTTTGGCACTAAATTTATAGGTTTGTTACGCATTTCAATTAATCAAAGCATTCAAACGGTACAAAAAACATATTCATGCCTTTATTTTTCTAAGAGGTATAATAAGTAATTTTTATGTAATATAAAGCAATTATTTTTATGTACAAAACCATTTAATAATTATTTTTTTAATCCATATGATAAATGCCAGAGATTTTCTTCTTGTTTTACTTTAATGGCAGATACAAAACAGTCTATGAATTTGGCACCAAAATACGATCGTAGATTTCTTTTAAGAATAATCTTTATTTTAAAATGTAGTCGAAGTTCAGGAACCAAAATCAGTAGAACCACCATCATGCATTTACTGCAAATGTTGTCAATGGAAAAAGGGAATTTGATTGCAATAAGTTAAAAAGCAGAAGACTGCTATGGGACATCAGTTTAGTTTGCTACTATTTTGAAAAAACAATGCAGCCTTTTATTACAATTAATGACATGTACATGTAGTTACTTTCTTACTGCCTGTGTAAACACTTGTGTAGTGTGTAATTTTAAAAGCAGGCTGTACCCGCCTATGGGAACATCTATTTAGTGTATATTTAAAATCACTTACTCTGTGTGAACACCTGTGTACTGTGTAGGGTGTATTTTAAAACACTTACTCTGTTACCACCTGTATGAACACCTGTGTAGGGTGGGATTTTTTCACAGCTTTTATTACTCAATCTGTCGAGAGCATCGAAACCGTCTCCCCTGTCTTGATTCATAGGTCGGTGCTGCCCGAGTTTCCTCTCATCAGTTAGCGGTGAAGGTTGCGGCGAGAGAGAACTTGGACGGATTAGGTAGCTAAAACAAACAAATATACTCCAATTAGTTAGTCTCTTTGATATCTGTGGATATAACCGTGCCGGCTAAAATCCTACCAATAAGGTAAAGATAAAGTTTGTTTAACGATGCCACTGGAACACATCGATTATAAATCAGCGGTTATTGGACGTCAGATGCATGGTTATATTGAATCATGGTCTCAGAGGAAACCCACTGTCGCAGCTTCATTGGCTACTCTTACCGAAAAACAGCAAGGGGTCTTTTATGTGCACTATCCCATAGACAGGACAGCATACAACATGGAATTTGATAAACCAGTCATGTATCACTGGCTGGAACGGAAATAGCCTATAAAATTTTTGGGCTGTGGGGGATCGATCCCTCGACCCATCCCGCCACAGGCAGACATTCTACCTCTCAACATGTATGCAGTACATCAAAATGATTCATTAACACCAGTCATGTTCTACAATCATGTCAGATTTAATACTTTTTTTTAAATTCAACAAAATATATGCATTTAATATCTAGTGAGAAAATAAATATCCCTTGAAAGCTGCTGCAAGAATGAATGTGTTAGTACACGATTCAAGCAAGCATGAATTGCTACGGACTGACGCAAACAAATTTGTTTTTGTATCATAAGTGTCAGTTCTGTGTACATGCATCTAGATTCTAGTGTTCATTGGAAACACTTTTCAATGGATTTATAAGAAACAAAGCGTTCCTCTATTTCTGAAAGTATTCAGTGTCGATGTCTGTCCATAGCAGTTTGTGTATATATATTGATCACCTCAAATTCAATGTCATCTGAAGTTCGTCTTTGTTAACATAACAATAAAAGTATTTTCTACATGTGAATAGTTTTGAAGTATATAGCTTACACAATATCATCAAGCTCTAACTTGAGGTCGTAACTGGGGTTGATGATCACGTAGGACACACTGTTTCTCTTGTCACTCACTTCAGCTGTAACAAAATAAAGATAACGTTTGCAATTTTACACCACTGATTTGCAGTTTTACACCATTGATAGCAGTTTTATACCATTAATTTGCAATTTTACACAATTGATTTGCCATTGATTTGCAATTTTACATCATGGATTTGCAATTTTATACCATTGATTTGCAATTTTACACCATTGATTTGCAATTTTACACCATTGATTTGCAATTTTACACCATTGATTTGCAATTTTACATCATGGATTTGCAATTTTACACCATGGATTTGCAATTTTACATCATGGATTTGCAATTTTACATCATTGATTTACAATTTTATCATTGAGTTGCAATTTTACACCGTTGATTTGCAATTTTACGCAATTGATTTGCAATTTTACACCATGGATTTGCTGGTTTTAACCATTAAATTTGGTTTCTGCAATTGCCTTTACTATCAGATCATTGATTTTATTTTCGATTATCCTTTTAGAATAAACATATTCCTGTTCTTATGGCTACCTTTATAGAAGAGACAAGAGAACTAATTAGTGGAGTAATGAGGAGATAGACACATACCATAGTTCTCATGAGGTAGACCCTGTGATTGCATCCGGCACTTGACCATCTGTATGATCTCCTGACGCTCTGGAGACAGTTGGTTATTAAATCTGTCTTCCTGCTCATCGCCCGTACTCAAGGAAACCTGACAATATGACATAACCACTGTATTCAATACATTCTCATCATGTCTACACTCTGTGCATGCTGGATGCAAAGCCAAAGGGATAATGTTTGTAAGGTGGAGGAAGCATGGCACACTTGTTTAAAATATATTTTGATTAATATGATTATTGAATCATTGGCAGACACATGGTTATTTGGTACATCTATTTGTCTCATAAGAAAGTTGCTGTTGCAACATAGACCACCCTTTATTTAGAAAAATTATATTTTGTTGGTGACATGAACATCCTGAATGATAAGTTACAACTGGGTCATTATTAGAAGTACAATTGAATCCTGTTGGTTCAAACACTGTCGGTGCTCAAGAAACTGTTCGACCCATCGGGTAGTTTGACCCAAGCAGCAGCAACTTAATATATGGGTTTAATGCGGGACTTCAATCTTCGAGCGTTGCCAATATTTGACCCTTCCGCATTCGAGCCAACGAGATTCTACTGTATTTGGCTTTGAAATTAAATGTTATACTAAACAGCAATAGCATCAATACCATTGACAAAACATATTTGTCCAGATTTATTCTGGTTTTAAAATTTGTTTTAATAATTTAGTTACAGAATTCCAGGGTTCACATATTTTAAGGAAAAATAAGTAAATTTAGGAATAAGTACCATTACGGTAATTATTATTTACATTATTGACTAACTGCATTACTTTTAGGTGCCTTGTCCATTGATAGTTTAGACACTCCCGCCTTGGAGACGATCTGCCATCAAAGGTCTGGACCCAAATTATTTAAATTATATATACATGTATATAATACAAATGTACATAAAGATCAATAATTTTCTACTACCAATTTTGTACATTACTACCAACATACAAATGACCTCCAAAAATATAACACCTGTGTGATTGGGGACAAGAATAAAACAGTTTGTAAACATTTACCCAGTGTTCAAAATATTTAAGAGTTTAGCCAATTGCCATTACAGAAGCTTAGACTAATTGGTGTACCAGTATGTATTATATTGATATCTGATCATTTTCACTGGTCCAGACCAAACATAGACTAGCTGGGACTGAGGGCTAGTGGATATTTTTTTAACCCTGCATTTACCATATCAACAGTCATGCATATAAGAACTCTCTTATCACTCTGTTTAATTGCAGGGCAGCAGGCTAATATGTTATATATCTACTCACTGAGAACACTCGGTTTTTGCCAACTTGCCGTGAAGGCAAATGACCATCTGGGTGCTTCATACGCTACAGCAACCAAATATACACCACATCACTTTATAGTACACATTAACAACAAATAATACAAATATATACTTCTACACTCTAAAATCTATCTGGTGCCCATGATTATAAAACTTTACACATTACATGTAGGCCTATTTCTATGACATGCTGAAAAATATATATGGTAAATACATGTAGGTTGGAAAAACATTCTATTTTGGTAAACTACAAGTTTTCAAAAATAAATGTTTATGATCAGCATGTTAAAATAATGATAGATTTGGAAACCAGAAATAACTCTGATTTTTGTTTTTCTCAAGGCTCAAATTTGTAGCCAGAATTAACTTGTCGAGCAGTTTGCATGATGTCAACTGTCACGATGTTAAAACTAGACTGGAAGTTTGAGCATCAAAAGGTTTTATAATCAAGGAGCAGTGGACTACAAACTACTGGTTAACATTAACAAACATGCACTATAATATACTAAGACAACTGTAATAATTATTAATTAATTACACATTTGACATTACATAAATTTTGTCATGGCAAAAACTATACTTTAAATGAAAATTTATATCTGCAAATTTGATGTAAAATTTTGTTATGTTAATGTCATTTCAGTTTTATGTTGCGTTTCAATTAATAAAATATAATTGTATTTATAATTAAAGCTACTAAAACCATAATGTTTTGATAAATTATTACATGACAAAACACATAAAATACATGTTTGATGGTTACACTGGTTACTTTCTTACTGATCTTGTAAATCATGTGCTCAAAATTAACCCTTTGAGCTACACAATTGAGAAACAAAAATCCATTTCCAAGGCAGTTTGTAAACAACCATAACAACCATGATGCGACAATCCAATTAAGAGTGCTTGATTCGAAATTATTCAGCTTCAGTAATACCATGCACATTTTAATAAAACTGAGACAATCGATTTATATTACATTGCACTTTCAAAAAAATAATTCCTTCATAACAGGTACATTTATTAACTTGTTCAAAATTCCCCCCAATTCCAATTTTACGAAATTGACAAGAAAATGGAATTAATGAAACTAAATTCCAGAAATCGAGCATTACTGTACATATGCATACCAGCTAGGTTACTATGATTTCATTAGTCTTTTGGTGAAGCTAGATTTGATGTAAACTGTCATTAGACAAATATTATTATTATTGTTTTTTTTACTAAAACGAACTTGGACATCTTTTAGTTATTAGAAAGATTATAATTTTATATAAAAGCTCTATCCATATAATTCCAAAAAAGAAATTCAAATGAACAACAAAAAATGTTTTTAGAAACTTTATGTAACAGGATTATTTACCTCGCAAGTTATTACTACACAACTGTATACAAAAGCAATAATTATGCCTAACATCCAAAATTAGACATTAATATACAACGACCATGCACACAGAATTTCATATTTAATTATGCATGAATTAGTCGCTGATTAGAACATGATATTGTCATTATATATAAATCGTTTCATACCAGGTTTGAGTAATATTGTTTTATGATCTACATGTATACATGTAAATGAGAACTAAATACAAAATGCAGTCATATGCAAACTGAATATTTCAGAGTCGTTACGATCACATGCTATAGATCACCTGCTGCATATTACATGCTACATATCATTGCAAGATGCATCATTACACATAAATTATACAGAATGAATGGACAGAACAATGAAGCTATTTAGTCATTTATGCCTGGATAATGAGAACTAATGGACATGCATATATTTATCATTGCATGCTGGCATACACAAATGCAGGCAATCGAGAAAAGTACCTGTACACAATCATACATGTACTTCCAATATAGGAAAAGTACATCAATTGAACAGTTACTGGAACATGTACAAATGCTACGTAATAACATGCCAAGAGACTGAGTAAAAGTGCTTTGTTCATGCAGTTAACAACTGTATATGTTATATTTCTAATTTCCTATTCATGACCTTAAAAAACTGCATAGACCATTATTGCATGGGTTAATATATCAAAATATCTGATGCTTTTATAATATGGATAAGACAGATGGATAAGATTGTTAAGTTATAGAATATGTTACTAAATCATAGTCAAGATGTTTTATAATATAATTATACAGAACGGTTAAATTTAATTAATATGTTTTAATCATGTCCTCATTATAATAGTGATGTGTTGGCTAAATTATTACTATGAATGACGATAGAAATTTCTCAAAATATTTATTTTATAAATGAAATCATGACTGGGGTACAACTCGGCATAAGAGTGTCAGCCTGTGAAACAGAATCTGTGGTTCCACATAATAATAATTCTAATAATAGTTTTACTGTTTTCACTAAAATTTATAAAGAAATTAGAAGCAATTGTTGAAAAGTTTAAAGATGGCTATAATAGATGAGGAAGAATTAAGAAAAGAGTTGATGCAATAATTAGTATAATACACTTGTCAAAGTCAGAGTTAAAGCAAATTTGCATACAGAAAATAGGACAGACAGAGTAGAGGAGATAAAATAATGTACAGATTAGATTTGCGTTCAATACAATCTCAAGCCTCTCCCTGTACATGTAGGTAGCCAAATTAGCCAATGGTTGTTTTTTTTAAGTCTGGCTAAGAAAATTTGGTATAAATTAGCCTGTTTTAAAACGATTCTCTTAAAAATACAGTAAATTTTGTGAAATTTGCTGAAAGAGTGAGATCTGTATCTGCATGTGAATGCATGCAGTCATCATTGTACATTATGTTAGCAGAGATTGCCCATGTATAAAAATAACATGGCTGCCACTATAGGACGTTCCGATGACAAACAGTGATTAATCATCTTTACCCTCATGAAGACACTTCCATAAATGGTTAAGTATTGTCAGCACACACAGTCAGTGTCGTCTCTGCTGAAGGGGGTAAGGGGATGGGGAGGGTTTTGGGGAGGCACTTTCCCCATCCATCAATAAAAAAAATTTGAGGACATTTGCCCTGTTGCCAATTAATAATTGTGCTGTTTTGCAGTCTTACGTACTCAATGCTGCACTGGCAGTGAACTCTTTTTTCATTGGAAAATGTTTTATGTCTCTACAAGGCTCATAACGTCTGTTACCTAACTGAATGCAATTAAGGCTGGTCAGATACCAAGAACATGTAACATCTGTACAGACTGATTTAGAACAAATTGGTTATATAAAAGTTGTTAATTTGATAAGCAAAAATGTCATAGAATAACTAACAGATAGTACTTCATAAGTAAAACGTGCAAAAGTAAGTGATGTAGTGTACACTGAATGCAAAAGAAAATGTTTGCATTCCAAAAAATACACAAACTGTGTAAAGTTTTTAAAAAAAGCATCCAACAAATTCTCAGAGCATCTCTACTTACAAATGAGTTTCTAAATGCAAGGTTGAGTGCGGACTGATCCCTGCTTAATGATTCCGACGGCTGAATTGTGGGAAACAGAATCAGGTTGATGTACAATGTATGGCATAAATAATATTTAAAAAACTGTAGCCGGTTTATATAAATACATTCAAACCTGTGTTTAGCAGTCACTCAAGGGAGTCATAAATAAGGGTATTTTAAGACAGGTGGCTGCTTAGAACAGATCATACTGTAATAGATTCATACAGGTGATGGCTTAAAACAGGTAACTGCTTAATTAATGCAGATGGTGGCTCAATACAGTGCTTAATATAGGTAGCTGCTTAATACAGGTGGCTGTTTACTATAGATGGCTGCTTAATACAGGTGGCTGCTTATTACAGATTACATATTATATTACGTAAAATTGCTCTGTTTACAATAAATGCATCGATCGCCAAAAATAGGCTTTTGAATAGTTGCAACACTGTTTAAGGTCACGCTATTGTCTGGAGTGCAGAGAAGCAAAACCCAATGTTATTTCCCCTCAGACCAAGCTGCATGCCTCTTGTCACGTGGTGCCTATTGTCCTGCCAAAAGCGTGAGCGATTCTCTTTAACATATGTAGTTAGCTGCTTAATACAGTTGGATGCTTACTGCAGGTGACTTCTTAATATGAGTGGCAGTTGAAGGAAGGTGGCTGTTTAATAAGTGGATGCTTAATGCAGGTGACTTCTTAATATGAGTGGCAGTTGAAAGAAAGTGGTTGTTTAATAAAGTGAATGCTTAATATAGGTAATTTCTTAATATGAGTGGCAGTTGAAGGAAGGTGGTTGTTCAATAAAGTGAATGCTTAATATAGGTGCCTGCTGAGTGCAAGTGGCTGCTAGAGCAGGTTTGACTGTAGTAGAAAAATTAATAAAACCAGCAAGCTCCTTGCAAATAATAATAATAATAAGTAATTTTTATTGCTGTGAAAATCTAAAACAATCTCGCTATCTACTGGTATTCTGTGAAAAATCGGCGATAAAATAATTATACCCATGTTTTAATGCATTTGTATTACATTAAAAACAAGCTGTGCATCATGGGTATGTTTGAAACTCCACCTCAAATCTTTCCCTTATTTGTTTTGATGCCATATTGATACATGTTTATAAATAATAACATTATATTTCAAAAAGAAAATATTGATTACCTGTAACAACATTATTATATTAGTTAGGCTCACCAGTATTCAAATGACCCATGCAAAACAGATCACAGCTTCCAATCAGTTTGGATAATACAGTATACACATTAAATCATAACTATTATCTTAATTTGCATTTATTAACATGATGCACACAAAATGCATGAAACAACATCTATTTCAAGACATATTCAAAATACAGGCAAGAATGTTTTTAATCATAGGTGTTTAATGTTTACATTATACATGTAGTCACACAGTTCAAGTTTGGTATGGTAATACTTTTGATGTAAAGATGTACTATCGATGACTTTATTGAGATTCTAGTAGGCCTACTTAATGTGTACGAACTGTATTAAGATTTTTTAAAACCTAATGAAAATAATACATGTACCAGCCTGATCTCATTTAAATTGTTCAAGAAATGCCCGTTCCTTACATGTGAGGATGGCAAACATTAAAACAAGCAGTTGATGCCAACTTGATGGTGATTGGTGTGTCCACTAAAAGATGTGGATGCTTTACACAGGTCAAATTGTGCTAAATTAGATGCAATTTGGGTGAATATAATAGAATGGTGACCTCTTAAGATAAGATGGGATAGTGCACATAAAAGACCCCTTGCTGTTTTTCGGTAAGAGTAGCCCATGAAGCGGCGACAGCGGGTTTCCT
>JAUTCZ010049046.1:0-11396 GCA_032273805.1 Melanodrymia brightae | reverse complement strand
TGAATGATGCAGACGACCTTTGCAAACTAGCACACGCAGACGTCAACAAATTGGATAACGATTGCGCGAGCTACAGCAGAATCAACAAACATCACGAATGAACAAGCATCATGAAATTACAAGCGTTGACGATACATCTACATGCCTAAAGATGATTTTAACAGATATAATGTTATTTCCTTTGCAAGTCGTACATTTAGCTCACTAGGATCATAACCAGACTCTTGCAGATCATTTTCTACAGGAATTTGGTTAGGGGGGAAATAAATAAGATACAAATTGACTATCTCGATTTTGGAAGCAGCACCATGTTCATCCTATTGGCAAGTTGTGCTAGTTGTGCTAGTTTTATATGTGCATGGATATATGATACATGTTCAAAATCCAGCAAGATAATTAAAAATAAGAATATCAATAGCGTAGTGATAATAGTGAACACTAAAAGGACAAGAATGACCCTTTTATGCATGCATTCACAACAGGCGCACACAAAGATTATAAATGCTGAATTATATAATATTTTAGCGAAGTCCTGGTTTGTTTTGAAGTAACAATATTTTTTTCAGAATTACACTTAGTGAAGCCCTGGTTTGTTAGGTGCACACTTCTCTAAAAAAATGACAAGGAACTAAAACATGGCTATAAAATCACATGGCTAGATACAATTAAGACAAATATATGATACGATGATGAAAAACATGAATAACACGGTTTAATTCTCAGTGAAAATAAATACAATAGGACTCAACAGATGATGGTGCGACAGTTACAAAACAAGACAAAAACACACCTACATCATATACATACATGTAAACAGATAAATTATATTATTATCATTGTTATATGTAAAGGAGGTTTCTCTCAATAGTTAAAATATTTCTTAAAATTAGAAGAGAAAAAAACAAGTTAAAAGTGATAAATAGGGAGTTTAATGTTGTTTGGAAAATGTCATTTCATTGTTGACTGAATACCAAGTGCAGAATGATTTTGTTAACTCAAAAACACAACATGTATGAAAGCATTCTTTTTTTTACTATGATTATGATTATCCAAAAAAGGACCACAAACGCACACACACACACACACACACACACCCAACCCTTAATGCCATGGAAAATCCAAAGACAAGAGGTTTTGTTTTTTTTGGTACAGAATAGATAAAACATATTGAGACCATCTGCACCTAAATATTGAGACCAGTGTTCAACCAATCCAGTTGCCAATCCACATATACAGCCGATAATCGGATGCTTGGTCATACCCATTCACAAGTGTTTATATATATACACACACACACAAACAGTGAATTCTATTTACAACAGACATAGTTAATTAATGGCTATAAAACCCCCAAATAATTTACATATGTATTGTAGAATGTAGTATCCAAAATGGTGGACAGCACTTCCTACAACGAACTTCTGCTACATAACAAAATACTTTAAATTTATGGATGACTTTAGGTTCATTATAACCCAACATTTACTAGGTTATACATTAATATATATTCCAGATATGCATACTTTACAAAGATTGATAAATGGCATTTTCTAAACAACAAGCATAATATCCCTTCAGAATCATTTCCATGGCAGGAACACATATTAAAATCTAAAGTGATAAAAACAATTACTAAAATAATGTGAATCTTTGTTTTAAAGATCGTCACAAGCTCTTTCAGACAAATTGCACACAATGAATTTGAGTAAAGGAGTAAATAAACGAAAAAAACCCACCCCTACATAAAAATAGATTGGGTATACCGGTAAGATCAGTTAAGATTTATTGAAAACTATATTGCCAAATTTTACATTTGGTAGATTAAGCATATTTTAATTACATATATAACTATATTGAAAAGTAAATCATTTTTAAACGAAACAAATCCCATTTATATTTATTTAAAATAAAGATACATGTACGTTATTAGATTTTTTGGCACAAAGTTTATATGCTTTGTTACTGCCATTAAAATAATAAATTCAGGATAAAGCTACAATTTATAAAATAGTTTGTTTATACATTAAAAAAACAACTTTATATTAAGTTAAATTGCGTATTATGTCTCTTATGACTAAAACGCCATAACAGTATACAGAGGTCGAAAAATTTGGGTGTCTACCAGTCACCGACAATCAATATTTGTGAGCAGGTGGTAAAAATAAATGCTTATCCTCGATGACAGGGGGACTAATTATTACACAACCCTGTATATCTCAAGTTTTGCTTAGTCGAGAATTGGTCAAGACCAAGAATGTTTTTTTAATATAGAACATTTATCTGCCATGGCCACCTTAAGCAACCATGGTCAGAAGTGTTGATGATGTAAGTATTAAGGATTTCCTCTGTCGGCAAATGGACATCAGAAGATGCAAAGAAGAAGACAACCATGTCCGCAATAAGACTAGTCTATATAAATGACCCCTCCCCGTCCTATTGAAGACTACAGCCTGGAACGCAACACCCTGTCAGCATTTTGAACAAATAATCAATGGAATAAATAATTATTGTTAATTCCTAACGCGGACATTGACACTTCCAGGATCAGCTGGCTTCGATCTACTAAGAAGATGTTTGACTATTAGCACCACCAATTGTCAAAATGTTGACAATTAAACAAAATAAACAGTCAGTTCAGCAAATAAAATCTGTAACTGAAAACTTGTTTTTTTTTTGTCTATAATATTGATATTCGTGGTTGCGTACTACACCAAGATAGCGATGTGACGACATTGAAACTGCACTCGGCAGACAGGTAAAAAACAATCAGTACCTGTCACCCAAGACAGGTAATTTATTTAAGAATGTTTCGACCCCTGATATAAAAATGGAAACATTAAAAAACAGGTTGTTTAAAAATTGTGGCAACCTGCGGAGAGAGATGTAGGAAAGATCTTTGAAGCAAAGAATCAAAAACATGGGTTCATCTTGTCGGGTAAAACTTAAATCTTTTAAGATAAATAATTTAAAATTTGTCTCAGTCCATGTTTAAAATCTAGACAAATAAAAAAAAACATCCATTAAAGCAACTTTAAACAAAGATGTCTAAATCACTCACTATAAAAAATATTATCAACTAGCAAGTTCGGCCGCACTTGAGATAATTCCAAAAATGACTTCACAAAAACAAAAGGGTGCTAATTGTGCATAAAATGTAACTTTTTTTTTTACATTTGTGTCCTCTTCCATGTTCATTTTGACTGATTTTTGACACATGTCAAAACAAAACACTCCACAGAATGACTATACTTAATGGATTATTCTCTTGTCTATTATGTTTTCTCTTCCAAATGAAGCAAACGTCTTCATATTCTTGAGCCGCCTTCAGAACTGAACGGTACAGATAATTGTATTTTCCACAAAGCTACTATTCAGCAATGTATATGCAGTGAATGTGTAGCAAAAACCTGCAACAAGCTGGGAGATCGTTTGGTTTGGAAACAAGATATAACGTTTTCATGTTGTTTATACCAGACAACTCACATGTTGATGTTGTTTGAATCAGTTAACTCACAAGATCACGTTTTGATGTTGTTAATACAAGTTAACCCACAGGTTTGGAAACAAGATAACATGTTGATGTCGCTTGGAACAGTTAACTCACAAGATCATGTTTTGATGTTGTTAATACAAGTTAACCCACAGGTTTGGAAACAAGATAACATATTGATGTCGTTTGAATCAGTTAACTCACAAGGTAACATGTTTATGTTACTTGAATCAGTTAACTCACAAGATAACATGTTTATGTTGTTTGTACCAGTTGACTCACAAGATGACATCTTGATGTCGTTTTTACCAGTCAGCCACAGGTTTATGAAACAAGAAAACACATTTTGATGTTGTTAATACCAGAACTCACATGGTAGAAAACGAGATGTTTTCATGTTGTTGGTCAATTCACATCTCATCAGTAAACATCCTACCCTGGCAGGTTTCGAGACCAGACTTTTTTCACAACTGCTTTATCAAACAGCCAATCTTTCCCACAGCCAAGAGATTCAACAATTTTACTTCTGGCGTTTCCAGTGTCCATGTCACAATGTTGGTAGCCAAGTATAAATTCCATTTGCCACACACACACACCTAGGCATCTGCTATAACAGCTTGCTCTGAATGTAGACGTTAATCATCTTCACCTCACCGTCACACACACACTTTGAATTGGATGAATAGTCTCCAGATAAGAACAATGGTAACGTCGTTTTTCAAACAACAGAAGGCCAATAAGTTACCACCAAGAGAAACCCATTACACACGATCATCACGTGAAAGCAATCCATTCTGTGAGCATGGTCCATGAATTCATCTAAATTGATTATCATGTTAATGACGTAATGGTTTATGCATCCACGAGCATTCAATAAATATTTCTCCATGCTAGTACAGGTTAAATGACTCAACATTCATTCAAACAGGCAAAGCAACGACAGCGATTGAGGTTTCTGGTTGACCCAAGAGACGTGTCACAACTAGTCACTCAAATAGTCCATACGAAATAATAAATTCTCATCCATCTAACACTCCCATCTTCGCTAGCCAAGTTTTACCATACCATCTATTAACAGACTCCCGTTTAAATGAAATTTATTAATAGATGGAAAGTCTCTTGGCCAGCAAAGGTAACACCCCAACTAAATACTTTCATGTAACATATAACACCCCATCTTCACTAGCCAAATTGTACCATTCCATCTATTAATAGATTCCAGTTTAAACGGAGTCTATTAATAGATGAAAAGTCCCTTGACCAGCAAAACTAATAACACCCCAACTAAATACTTTCATGTAATCTTTCTCAATAAAAACATGGCATTTCTCAACCAAATCTTACAATACACACAGACAATTGACCAAATCTTACCACACACCCGAAACAAATTAGAATGTAAAAAGATAGCACGCGGGGCAACCAGAAACAATAATATGCCGTCGTTGTTTTTGCCTGACTATGATAAGTTAGAATACACAGCCTCTGCTAGCACTGCGTGGTACGAGGCAAGCGCATGTGTACATGACCGTTGGCGATACCGTTTATTCGCGTGTAACTACTGTTACTACTTTTGCTGCTCTCTTTGCTTCCTCCCTCACTGCTCGTCTGGCCTATTGCACTGACGGGAGATGAACACGAACTGTCTCTATGCCCATTCACCATCTCTTCCAACAACACACACTCGCACGGATTCTTCTCCGGATCGGGTTGCTGTGCACTGCGCGCCGGCGACCGTTGAGACTCGATATTGCTCAAGTCCGGATCGACGGCGGACATAAACGGTATCCTTAGTTCATCATTGATGTCCATGATTTCATCGTCGCTCGGTTCAGAGTCTATATCGATATCCTCGAGATCTAAGTGCTTCCCTTTGCGTTCGAATTCGGCTCCGTCCGTTTTGTTTTCGTCGCTGAAGAAATACGACACGTCCTGGAAACTAAGGTTGATGTCGGGTACTAGCTCCTCGATGATTTCTTTAAATGTTGGCCGCTGTTTGTATCTAAAGCGCCAACATTTCAACATCATCTCATAACTGCAAAAAAAGAAAAAAGAATAGGAAATTTTGATGCTTAGTTTATATTCAAATCCAGGGTTTGTGGTTGGAAAGGATTTTGGTTTAGCCCCATTTTTATATACATGTGGGATATTCAAATGTTTCTTTCTTTTTTAATTCTGAAAATGTGTTTCGAAAGAGAAGCTAATTATAAGCACACACATTATTTAATTCAGATAAGGAAAGGATGAATGTACAAGACTTATGATGTCATTATATAATAAAACAAATATTAACCTTATTTCTGCCTAGATCAATATCAAATTTTCTTTTCTTTCTGAGGGTCAGTCGGGACCTAGCTACACAAATGAAAATCCAACAAAGATATCCCTGGATGTGCAATCATAATATGCACGTATCGATCATCTATACAATGAGACAATTTTCTCATAAATCCATATCATACTTACAGTTTATCAGGACAGCCATCAGGTTTTTCCATTATTCGGCCGTCATTGACATATTTTAACACCTCTTCGTTCGACAAGCCTTGATATGGCTGTGCTGCCAGTGTAGCCATTTCCCAAAGAACCACACCATATGACCTAGAATGAAAAATTGTTGTCTCCAATGACACAGATACAGCTATGATCAACAGACAATTATTGGAAGACAATCTTTCCAATATAACCATTAGGGCAGTCCAAAATATCACTAGTCTCCGTCTCACAGTGGTTAAACGCATACGGTTTAAGACTGGTAGGTACTGGGTTCGAATCCATTGGGTGTCAAATGTAAGGTACTTTGAACATACATTCTACATATAGGAAATCTACTTCTTTCCAGCAAGAGATCTTTTAGATGTATTTATTCCAGACAGGACAGTACGAGATCTTTTAGATGTATTTATTCCAGACAGGACAGTACATACCACATAATTTTGATAAACCAATAATGTGTAATGGGTCTATAGAACAGAACATTTAAAGATCATTGCTGCCTTTTCAGACACTGTGAGAGAAAAATAACGAGTGAAACAATATTTTTTATTTATTATGAGTATGTTGCCTAACACTAAACCGCAGTTGCCCTCCTCCCCTACACCTATCCTCCCTTCCCGCCCGATGATCTGTAACACATACCAGACATCAGACATTGATGTAAAAATGCCGTCCTTGAGAGATTCTGGCGACATCCATCTGACAGGAAGAAGCCCTTTTCCACCTTTCCGATAATAATCGGTTTCATAAATATCTCGTGTCATTCCAAAATCTGAAGATAAAAAATAGAATTGCAATAAAACAGAAATCAATAAAGATACTATGGTCATGTTAGTCCTTCATAATTCTAGTGCAAGCCGGTCCTGGACAGTTCTCCACAGAAAAAGTATGACTTGTGTTGTCAAAACAGAGCAATTGTCATCTACGTGGTTAGTGAAGCAGTGTTACTGTAAACCTCTAAAATTTCGCGTGCGTTTAATTTACGCGTAGTTCGCACCCAATCTTAATTTGCGAAATTTATAAGCATGCATAAGTTTCTCGCTTATAATGTGCTTTCATGTACCGACGGTCGTTTGCAAAATTTCAACTTCGCGAACATGAGCTTAAGGGCATATTCGCGAAAAAAACATGTCGCAATATTAATACGGTTTACAGTAGTATATAGAGAATAACTGGTTACTGTCTTAAGATATTGGCAAACAAACCTAACTTGTAAGTTAAAAGAACTAAAATTTCCTAATTATTTGTTGAAACTTTGTGTGAGGTGGGCAAAACGAAATGATAAGCACTGTTCCTAATGCTACATATAATATAACCATCATTACGTAAACCTGCCCATATTCTTTACCACTCACAGGGTTTTATCACTTATGTTGCTAGACTCCGATAGCTGGCATCATTCCCAACCATTCCCCAAAGGCTGTCGTTTTTTATTCCCAATTTTATATAGAAGTACATGCACAGTATTACTATTTTAAAAATTTTAACTTACCAATGAAAATATAAATTCCCAATTTTTAGTCAAACGACGCTAAAATTCCCAAAGTCACAGCCATGGGCGTCAAGTCAAATTTCAGATATAAAACCCTGACTCATTTTAAAACTATTTACCTCCTATTTTAACGACAAAGTTTTCAGACACCATGCAATTTCTGGCTGCGAGATCTCTGTGCACGAACTTTTTATCAGAAAGGTAAGCCATGCCATCGGCAATCTCTCCAGCCATCTGCCAGAGTTCCATTAAAGTTGGCGGTTGTAGACCATTAGTGTCCTAAAAGGATAACATTCGAGATCACAATAATAGAACAAGAATAATAGATGATTCAGAATATTACTCCAAGAGCATAATAGTCATGAAAGAATTATATTAAGAACACAACAGTCGAGACATAATTACAGTAAATGTACAGCAATCGAGACAGAATTTTAGAAAATCCGTCGAGACCGAATTATAGTAAAAGTACAAAAAGTTGAAAAAAAACCAAACCTCTTCGTCTGGCCGATGCTGCCTGAGATAGTTTTTTAGATCACCCTTAATCATCAGCTCCATTATAACAAGGGCAGGCTGGCCTTTTGAGACAACCCCCAGTAGCTTGACAACATGGTGACAAGAGAAGGCTATGTAAGCAGAACGCATGACATTTAGTTAATGTTTGCTTCTCACAATCAGACCATTAAAGAAACCACATTGTATATATTTTTAATTTACTTGTTTGATAGGAGCTCATAACAGTGTATTTAAAACATGGCTCATGATGGATTACGAAATGCTGTCGATCGATGGACAGGAGGGTTGATAAGGCAGACATTTGTCCACGGGAAAAAATTCTTATGTACTTCACTTACAACATATGATATCTTGGCCAAATCGGTTAATAAATGATACGTCTACAGAAACACTCCTACTTTCATGATCGGATAGTAATAATAAATACAATAAATTGATTTTTAACGACACCCCAGCACAAAAAGAGATATTGGCTATTGAGTGTCAAGATATCATATATAAAATATAAAAATTAATGAAAATCAGTGTATAGAACAGATATATATAGAAATCGGATAGCTACGCTAAAAATAGATTCATTAACGGCACACATTTGTTGAATGTGCATAAATAGTCATCGTTAGATAGGAAGAGGAACAAGCTTCAATTTATCAAGCTTTATTATTTGAGCTCTGTTCAATATGTGGAAGCCAAAGTAGTGAGAGATTAAAGTGCAAGCTGGTTTAGAACCAGCAATTTGTGACTTTTATTCTACAATCACTAACAAGCAAAAACATGGTCATGCTTACTTCATAATAGATGCTTCTTTCAGGAAATTCATTCTCTCATGGAATCCAGCACTATTGTTGACAGTCTGAACAGAAAAAAAACACAAACGTATTTCTGTAATAATACTATTAATAGTTGACAATATTAACATAACTACATGTATTTGCCAAATTTAGTTTGTTAATACTGTAATATTCATCGAGGTATTTTGCGAAAACATCAGTGAAAATGACATTCTTGTATACTTTCAAAGGCCATGGTATGTATAAGTTCTGTCTGTGGGAAAATGCATATAAAAGATTCCTTGCTACTCATCAATAGTAGCAGGTTTCTTCTATCATACTAACATTAACTTCTGTCCTGGACAGGCAGTCGATGCCGCTGGACTGCATGATCATGACAGACTTGCTTGGACCGTAATTGGATATAAGCACGTAAATAATTTATAACTAACTAGATGTAACATCAGATTCACCATACCTTCACTGCAACTCTGATCTCGCCTTTGATTTCCCGAACCAGGTCCTTAGCGATGCCCTCCCAAACCATGCCAAATGATCCCTGTCCCAGTTCTCGTATCAGCTTTATCTTGTCACGTTCATATTCCCAGTCATCCGGAATATATACTGTAAAACAAAACAAACAATTAGTACAAATAAACAATTAGTACAAATATAAAATAAAAACACTAGTGGAAAAATCTTGTGTTGAAAAACCAGTTCACTCTTTAGCCAAGTTTAGGGAAATAATGTTTTCACACATACGCGCACTAAAAATGTATAGCCTGTGTCCAAAATTTACTAGCCGACCTAGATGGGATACTGTATTCTAGAAGCCCTGCATACACAACTTGTGTTGAGCCTGAGGGCAGCTATAAAGGACTGTTCATCTGTATGAACTTGTCATATCGTATCATGTATTGTTGTCGAGTTAATCGTGTGTGCGTGTGCATTTCTCGTGTTTCCACGTATATTGTATCTCGGGAACGTCACTTGTTAACTGTCTCTTGTTTAGTAAAGTCGTTGTTTGTTTATACTCGTTGGTATTTATGTGTTATCGTAAGTCGGCGCACAAGCCCTGCTGACGAACATATAAAAGATTTAGAACATAATACAGACAGCCACTTACCATCAGATGAAGGCATGTAACCCGGATTGGTCGATGTGGTCATGTCATTTGGATCTTTGGCAAATCTGAAAAGACAAAGATAAGAGATAAAGTTTCTTCATTTAACGACACCACTGGAACACATTGGTTATTAATCGGAGGTTATTGGATGTCAAACGCACGGTTATATCGACACTGAGGCCTTTTCACACAAACATTATTTCCTGCGGGTTGGAATTGCCTCATCTATACCGAACAAAATGGTGATAGATTCTTTTTCTTGGTTATTTAACTACAACAGCAACACGATGCGGAATTGAGTGGTTTGGATCAGACAGATGAGAGATGCCGTGGAAAGTAGTTTGTTTTAAATAACGATGCCACTAGTAACACATCGATTATAAATCTGCGGTTATTGGACATCAGAAGATGCCGTGGATGTGGGAATAAAGGAGGATATCGAAGGATCAAAAGGAAAGGGGGCACTAGGATTAGTAAAATAAATTTTAAAAACTACTGCACCGAAGCACACACAATAATTTACTTACTTGCTCTTGGCGACAAACCACACGACTATGATGGTGATGATGATTACAATGACGACACTGATCACTATCACAGCAATCACCGTTTTGGTCATCACAGGCGATACTGCAATACATAAACAAATTATACAGTTTCACAAACCATGACTAAACAGCGTGATTAACCTATTTACCAACTGACAGTAGATTAACTACTCAAAGATCATTTATAATTTATCATTCGCTAAAGTCTTTTACAGGAGATATCGCTGGCATTATAATTTGTGAAATCTCCAGAGGATATCACATTTTATAATCTTGATTTATCTAGATGTTTTTTGTTGAGCATGCCTTTAGTGTTTGCCCTAGAATTGTGGCAAGGCATAGTAAATAGAACAATATCGCAGCATTTTGTTCGTTTCTGCATATCTTAAGAGCACCTTTTTCATAACAAACTTTTAAGCGACCAATTATCATTTAAACTGCTTTTTAAGTATAATATTAGATAGTTAATGTCATGCTCTGCAAGCTACGACTAATACACACGAACGATCATCAACTAATACACATGTACAACCATCAGAGAACTCACTCATTGGAGATGGGATGAAAAAGGTGTACTCTGGTGTCCAGGATCCATTACCAGCCAGCGACGTCGCTCGGATCTTGAATGTGTAGTTACCCGGCTCAAGTCTGACAAGTTTGTAACCCGATAAACTTCGGTACTTCTTGTGGGGAAAACATAATCTGAGAGGATTGTGCTGAAAACAGATGAGAAAACATATTCTTAGTAACTCAATAACAATACCAGTTTGAGAGGAAACCTGTAACAATTTACAAGCCAATTTAGCCTGCTGCCACACATAAATGAAAAGGCAGAAACATATAATTACATTTAGAATTTTCAAATTTTGCAGCAGCTGTCTCAGGCCCTAATCTAGAACTGAAAATGAAGGAGAAGTGACTTCTCTCTTCCTTGGAGAAATAGAAGTTTGAGAAAAAT